>CM060964.1:148302704-148452704 GCA_030765045.1 Tenodera sinensis
ATTAGTAACACAAATTCCATTGCCCTCACTCACCTACAATCAATGTGCATGAGAAAGGTTTGAGTTGTGAGACACAAGTAAATGGATACCTGCTCCATACTTTTGTCAAATGCACTACACCACAAAAATGACATTTGTGCAGAAACCTTAATTGTAAACTGTAAGAAATAAATTTACTTATAACAAAGATACAAAGTAAAAATTTGTTTGGCTTCATTTAAACCGTTTATAGCCAAAGCATGTTTTAATGATCGAACACGTAGTAGCACAATGATATGCAGGGGGAAAAAGAACCAAAATAAAATGAAGCACTTCGCAAATCAGAAAATAAATTTGCACTACAATATATTATACAGTACACCGTGATTTTTCATTCTATGAAAAGAAACATCAACTTGCCTCTTCAATCTAGCTCTGATTGGATAGAAGCAGCAGAAGTTTATCCCACCTTCTCCATAATAAACACAGAGGGGTGAGTATTGCGTCTCTTTACAACACATCTCTTTCTTTAGCCTAGAGACAAGATAAACCACACAGGGCATATCTTTGTGTCAAGATCAACATAACAGTAAAAATTGAAGTCGTAACTACCGATTCTCGTATGTACAGTTGAATAACAAACACGTGATTAAAATGTCGGACATCAATACATGCAGCGTAGAATATTAAAAACAGTGTATGAATGTTGTAAACTTGACAAATGGTCGAGCATAAATAGTCCTTGAAACTTGAGTATAATACCAATTATGCTGTCGCATAATATGCTATCCCTTCCACCTTGTATATATCAACTGCCAAAATCATTATAATAAAAATAACTTAAAGCCTGATCATTAAATAGTAAGCATTTATACATTAAGGTAACCAGGAAATATAAATCTAACAAGGAACCTATCAACATGCTCATATCGCAAATACCTTGAAACTTTAACTGTGTCGTCTTTGTGCTATAAGAAGCTCCTGTTCCAAAATCTGCTGCTGTTTTCAACCCTGAGTGCCTGAAATCAAAGCTGAAATATGTTGGGTCGAAGCAGTGGAACATCGGTAGCTGGACATTCCTTACCTGTATGCCCACATTGCAAATGCAGAGACAACCGTCCCACCTACTATCTTGCTGGGACGAAAACAAAGCAGAAGTGACTGCAGTGATTAAAACACAAGTTCATTTGGCACCATGCACAACAAATAATCGTGCCATTTTAGCACCCTTCTTCACATATTCTCACACTCGTTGGGAGACAGAAATTAGCAGGTACAATGAACACGGAAGGTTATTCCGTTGTATGTATATCTGGGTACAAACCATAAATATTTAACCATGTCCCAGAGCTGCAGAGATGACATTTGGTAATGAATTACTGTATTTTTACTTTCTCTACTACTTAAAGTAAGGGAAGTATTGTATTCCACCCAAAAATTTGATGTCGAGATTCTAATGGAAATATATATTTGGAGACACTCTGAATAAAAAAAAAAAGTCCATGTGTCTTTCTCTGAACGGCATAACTCAAAAACCAAAGTTGGTATTTAAATTTAATATTGTTCAAGGATGTGACACGAAAATTTTGAAGAAAATTCCTCCACCCCAAACTACCCTTTACATGGGAAATTTTTAAAAAATTTTGATTTTATTACAAATGGTTCTAACAAATTTGATTAAAATGCCTTATGTGTACAATATTTTTATGGCGAATGAAATGTATATTTTGAATTTTCTGGCTATAGCCTATTTAGTCCTGTTTACTCTTGATTACTTCTGCATAACTGGTACAGTAAGAGATAGACCAAATCGTATTCTACAAAAAATGTAGATCTCATTAAATCAGACAACTTATGTCGAAATGCATGTTTTTGTAGAGTGAACCGTATCAGAGATATTCCTTGTTATTTGTATAAGTTTTGCAGTACTTTTTCTCAAATGGAAGGTCATTCACCTTCTTATCCATTGGCTGTGCAAAGAGAACATAATTCCAAAGCTTTATTTTGGCAACAAGCTTTAAAAGATTTAACTATCGCTCAAAGTCTACTGTACTCCCATATTCCCCTTGTACCTACAAGAAAATTACCGATAAGATAATTTCTACAAATAATTATGTCGGCTAACATGAAGTCAATAGAGGTAGAAGAAGACTTTGTAAGAAAGGTTACTACAAGAGTAGAGAAAGTCATGTGAGTGCAACACATCAGATTTTTAAAATACTATCTTGCTGAAAAACTTCGAAATGAATGTTCTCATTAGATATAAAAATTTCAGTTAGCTGGCAATGAAGAGACTTTCACTGTTGGAAGAAAAACTTATCCAAAAGTTGAAGTTTCCCCGTGGTTCCGGGAGGAATCTCCAGAAGTTTAATGATTTTTCAATCTTTTTTGCCCATTTTGTTGCCTTCGCAATTATGTTTTCAGCCCTATACATCTGCCTTGAAACTTAGGCCCAAAACTGCCAATATTCTCCTACAGTACAACAAATAAATCCAGAAAAATAGACCCACCAGTATTAATAGTAGACTATCTGCATGGCTCAGCACACTAATAGATTGTGCAACAGTTTGTGCCTATTTCTCCCCAACAAAAGATAATGTCCTTTTTACTCTCATTTCATGCTCGAAACCACTTTGATCAGTATTATAAACACAGGAAGGGGGATACTTTGACAGTCAGTCTCTCGCTATTTCCAAAAACCTTTCTGCTACTTTGTCTTTTTGCTCTTTTATGACGACTCGTGAAATGAATTTTTTTTATCCTCCTGCTTTGAATTTTATGGGATTTTCTAAGCAAGAGACCGAAGCAGGGGATGCTCTAAAATTTGCTCTTCCAAATAAACAGTTTTTTAAATTTCCAAGGCACAAAGCTTTAAATCTTTGTTGGTTCATCTTTCTTTGCTCTTCTTGCTTCTACAAATCGTGCAAATAGTTTACCATACAAATATTCTTTTATGCTCAATAGGTGTTAACAGCATGGTTTCCAATTGTTTCTTCCACGTCTATAGTTGCCTTGCTGATGTTGCTAAACGAAATCTACTACATACATTGGTCAATGAACGTTTCTTCCCACCTTCATTTAACTAGAAAGACACAGTGTTTCTTTTATACTCAATGCTAACATTCTCTTTCTCTTTTTTTCTGCAGACTGCAGAAAGTGAGTGGGAATGAGTGAATGAGTGCAGTTTAACGGCCAATCGACAGCTAGGTCATTTGGGCTCTAAGTCATATTTTAAAAGCTAAAACACTCACAAGGTGATCTGGTAAAAAGGGGAAAGCTAAAACTCAAGATTAAAATAGAAGAGAGTTAAAAATATTAAAAAGAAAAGTGAATGCTAAATACAATTAAAACATTAGAATTTGAACGCTAAAACAGTAAGGGTTAAAACGCTAGAAATGAACGGTAAAAGCAATACAAACCAGAGGTTGTATTGTAAAATAGTAAAAACAAACTCCAAGGAATAAAGTTAAACTTCTTTCGCAAAATCAACTTCAGCAACAAACCGCAGCACCATATCGACAGAGACCGGGTCATCATCTAGAATTGACCGCAGCATAAAACCCAGGCCAAGGGATTTATGCTCTCTACTATATCATGGACACTCAACCAAAACGTGCGACACAGAGAATTGTACACCGCCTGTGTAACACACTGGCAATGAGTGGCCCATGTATGTCCTATCCTCAACCACGTTAAAACAACCTCTGACTGACAGTAATCCTTGCAGGAGGTCAGCCAGGGTTGTACTAAGTCCTTTATTGTTTCTAATTCAGTGCCACTTAATGCCTCCTATGACTGCTGCCAGATCAAAACCAGATGGTGATGGAAGTATTGCTGCATATCTGTGTAAGGCAGAGTATCTCTAGAAACCTCCAGCAAGTGGCAGGCACACTTAGCAGCCTCATCCGCTGATTCACTGCCTGGAATACCAACTTAGTTTGGGATCCATGTAGAAATCAACTGGTATCCGCCGGAGAGCAACTGCAAAACGAGTGTCTGAATTTTCACAATTAGTGCTGATGTGCCGAGACACTGTTGCAATGCCTCCATTGCACTCAGAGAAGATCATAAAACGTCCAGGAACACAACTGGAGATAAAAAGTATGAAATAAAATATTGCAAACAGCTTGGCGGTAAAAATGGAACTGTTATCTGGAAAGTGGTACTTGTGAGCCTCATCATTATACACAAAACTACACCCTGTAGCACTGCCCACCTGGGAACCATCTGTAAATACTGGAGTGTAGTTCCGGTAAACTCCCAGGACCTTGGTGAAAAGCTGACGATACACCGATAGACGGTAACTACCTTAGCACAAGTCGAAAGATCTAGGTTGAACTGGGCACACTGTAATTGCCAAGGAGTACAGCGGCCAAGAGAATACCATTCGACAGCAGGTATTTGGAGTGCATGTGCATGGAGCAGCTCACAAAAGTAAATAATACTGCTTGGGCGAGAGAATATGCTATTCTGGAGATAACGGTGAATCAGTTCCGGGCACAATACAGGGTTAAAAGAAAGGCGACCAGGGTGGGCTACCAACCTGGCCACATAAGAACATAATAAAAAGGAGAGAAAATTAGCCAGAGTCAGCATAGACACACCTGACACGACTTCCAAAGCGGCCCGGGTTCAATCCCAGGCAACTGCATGAGATTTGTGGTGGACGAAGCAATGCTGGGGTGGGTTTCTCCGGTTTCCCCCGCCATCTCATTCCACCAGTACCCCATCTTCATTCCATGCATCATCAGTGTCAACACCTTTGATTCCATATGTAGCAAAAGCGGGCGTTAAACACTACGGGGGAATTAAAAAAAAAAAAAAAAAGGAGGACCAGTGCAGATGGCCGTCAACAGCTAGACGGATACCAGTATGGTGAATGGTGTCTAAAAAGCGAAGTTCAGAAGCAGATGCTGTGCCATAAATTAAACTACCATAATCTAGTTTGGACTTGATCAATGAATGGTACAGCCTTAACATGACAGTGTGATCGCTGATCCGTGATACTCCAGATAAAACTTAGACCACTTGAAGCGAGCAATCACAGGAAGCACGAAGCTGACGAATATGGTGTTTCCATGTGAGTTTGCTGTCGAGGTGAAGATCCAAGAACTTGATGTACGGAACAAATAGCAGAGGTGTGTCTCGCAAACAAGATCTGGAGGATGGTGTACACCACAAAGTCGATGAATGTGGACACACTTGTGTTTTCATAGGGGAGAAATGAAAGCTGGTGCAAAGGGTGCAGTCGGTGATAGATGTTATGGTAAGCTGCAGTTGACGTTCAAGGTGCTCAAGCAAGGCCATTTCTAAATAACAGGCCTGGATATGCGATTCGTGACGTCACAACGCGAGGCTGACGTTCCAAGCAATTCATATGGAACAAACACATGTTTTTCAGCATTTCTGCGCTGGAAGAAGCGTGCATTCAATTATATTTTCACATTTCATATTAAAAGTTAATGTGTGTTAGTATGTTAGTGGAAAACATGGTTTGCACAGTTGTTAATGGCAGAGCATGCTTCTTACGTTCGCAATGCGAATATATTTCCAGTTTCTTTCTTTCTTTTCTTTTTTTCCTGTAGATAATACCAATCTATCTTGTTTATAATAATGCAGTAGTTTTTCAAGAGGATGTTGGTTATTACTTTTATGATTTTCCTCGTCAAAATAGCGGACTGTTAACTTGCAATCACTAGCATTACAGTCAGCACCATTAATGTCACATGTCTCAGCACCTAAATGTAGAATTAAGTTTCTCTGGTTTTCTACTTTAAGAAATTCTTGTTCATATGTCTTAACAAATTTACTATTTTTTCGTGATCACCAAGCATTTTCACCTTCTCTAATAAATATTTTAAATGCAACAGTTTCTTTCAGGACTGAGGGGTTGAGAAAGTTGTCTGAGGTTATCAGGATGGTGTAAAGAAAGAACATTGGAATCACGTAACTGTCTGTAAGCTGCTGGGTAAGAAAAATAAATTGAGTACGTCCATAACAGAGTATCGGGCGTATATTTAATTGGCTTTTGACTGACCAATTTTACCTGCTCTTTTAGGAATTTAGTTTTTAGATGTTCTATGGAATCTTCATTCATGTCCTCCCAACATTCCTTTAAAATGTTGGCGGCCTGAAGTAGTTTATGTTCTGTTTGTTCACTTGCTATTGTGAACCAAAAGAGCATCAAATTTAGACCATTTATCCAATATCATTTGTTTACTGAGTATCCATTTAAACTTACTATTGGGTATTACAATTTTTCCCTATAGAACCTAAATACTAAAATTGGAATTAATTTTTAATGCTGCTACAATTTTAGGAATTTCTTCAGTATCAATTTTCACAAAAATTACATCGTTTTCTTTTATGATGACGGTGAATCCTTCTAATTTTATGTCACTAATTCTATTTTTAAAGCTCTGAAAATCAACATTTTTTTCACCTTCGAGTCATTTTCGAAATGCTATGGATTTTCAGTAAATTTAGGAGTTGTTCTGGGTGCTACAAAATGCTTTCATCATTTCGTGTAGCAGTAAATTCCTTCACTATGTGCTGTTCAGAAAAATGTTTAATACATACCACACCTGGTTCATAATTATCCCTTGAATAGCACATACCCACTGGTCTCTCCTGTGTGGATACTTTGGAAACGAAAACACTGTAACATACTTTTCTACACCTGTTTTATAGTTTGAGGTATAACCCTGCACACATTTCCTAGACATTTTGTATTGAAAACTACACCACTTTGTGATTTAATTTTTCGCTCACTTAATTTTTACTGACACGTTATAAGGCACGAGCACCTTCTTAGCGTTCTAACCACGTACTGATGTGTTGCATTCCCATAATAAACAAATAGGTGATAAACATAAGCCTCTCGTGATGACGTCATTAACGTAATCTCTTTCCGTATACAGGCCTGTTAGATAAAGATGGCCTTGGCTCAAGACTATAAGAGCGATAATATATAGCAAAGTTGTCAACATAGTCACATCGGGATTCTGCTATGAACAACACTAGCAATGCCGTTAATGGCAACGGCAAAATGCGTAACACTGAGAATCAACCCCTGGAGGACACCATTCTCCTGGATCCTCTCTTGTGAGACCATGTTTCCAATGCGGACATGAAAGCGGCAAAGGTCTAAAAAGTTATAAAAGAAAGATGTCTAGATGACCTCGCAAACCATATTCGTGGACAGTATGGAGGATACCATAGCACCATGTGGTGTCATAGGCCTTCTCCAAATCAAAGAAGATACTCAAGACATGCTGCTTCAGGGGAAAGGTGTTTTGGATGTAAGCTTCCATGCGTGTCAGATTGTCAACACTGGAGTGATGACGACAACAGCACTGAACATTGCTCAGCAGGTTATTCATCTCTAGCCACAACACTAAGCGAGTGTTTAGTCATTTGTTCGAAGATCTTGCAAATGACACTCATCAGTTAAATAGGGCAGTAGCTAGAGGGAAGTGTCCGGTCTTTTCTGGGTCGAGGCATACGCATGACAATACCCCTTTACCAGGAAGATGAAAAAACTTCCTCGCAGCAAATATGGTTGTAAATTCCAGCAGAAAGGAGAAAGTCACAGGTGGAAGATGAAGCAGCATTTCTGGGTGGATGTCATCGGGACCAGGAGAGAAATCTTTAGTGAGAGTGCACTAGATCTGCTACTGTATAAGATACGTTGTATGGTTCACTACAGTCACTGGTAAAATCGAGAACTATATGCTCTGGAGATTCCTTGATAGGTATAAAAACTCTAGCATAGGTATCTGTTTGGCTAGTAACAGCAAGCAAAGTAGCAAGGGCGTTAGCTATATCCTGGTCACTGGTATAATTTGAGCTATTTAGTGTAAGGCTGCAAATGATTTTCCAGAGACACTTGCCACATATGCCAAACAACAGTACATACCCTTTGTGTCGACCTGCAATGGCAAATGGAAGAGATGTAAGTTTCCCAACATGTGTGTTTTGCACAGTGAAATACAAAACATGCTCTGGCATGAGAACATTTAAAGGCAATAAAGTTCTCCTCCATAGGATGTGAACTGAAAACACGCAGAGCATGCTTGCATGCTTTAACAGCCAAACAGCACTCCTTGGACCACCAAGGCACAGGGACATGATGAGGTGTAGGGGAACCACGAGGAATGCTGGAATTTGCTGCAAGCAGGACAGAACATCTAAAATACTCCACCAGTTGATCGATGGTGAGAAAGACATCATCGTTGAGATGAATCAGGGATCGAAATTTCCTCCAGTCAGCCTTGGAAATAATCCAGTGAGTGTGTTGTGTTGACACAGGATGGTGACCAGATAGGTAAATGATAATGGGATAATAATCACTGCCAAATAGGTCAGAAAGCACTTACCAACCAAGGAGTGGTACCAGTGACAGGCTACAGAAGCTAATGCCTAGGGCAGAATGAGTACTGTGGACAGATGATAAAAAGGTAGGGACACCAACCCTTTGTGGCCCAGGAATAAATATTGGAAGAAAGAAATTTGAATTTCTTAGAAAATGTAACTTTAATACCACAAAAAGTGCCAGTATGATATAATAATAAAAAGTGAATTTCACAATAAAATATTATGGGTGGTTTCAAGGTGAAACTACTGGACTGCTGGGGTGATTTTCATGGTTACACATTTTTGTGAAATTCGGTGAAACATTACTTTGTGTTTGAGATACACAAGCCCACATTGCATGTTTTGCACATTGTTCTTGTGTGATGTGGTACATTAGCAGTACTACAATGAGCACATCTTTGAGAGGGTCCTCTTTCCAGCATATGGGATGACCTATCAAACCACTTTTCTGGTGCAACATAAGACTTGAATTTATTCTGTTTGGTCTGAGATCTCTTCTGATTAGGAGTACACATTGAAGACGTTCCAAGTAGACCAGCAATTATGCAGAGTCTGAATTGCTTCAATGAAACTGCATCATGATTGCAATGTTCATATAAATGATGAAAGCATTTACAATGGTTAGATCAAGAAAGTGCCACCATTTTTAGCTTTTTCTAACAATCTCATAAATTGATTTTAACATATCGGATTTATCTACAAAGCCCATATGAGCATTGTAGTCCTTGACAGTATCTGAGCATGAAATTTCTACACAAGAACAAACTCTGAAGTTCCAAGCGGCTGTGCCTACATCCTCAATATTGTGAAAATTCGAAAGAAACTGTATTGGTTTACAATCTTTTCACACCAATGCTGTGATACCTTGGCTACTACATCAAAACTGGAACTCACCTTGGGACATGTTCTTATCATTTTCTAAGTCTTTACTCTTCCTTTCCTCACTGTCCCACAGATCATTTTCTAAGTCTTTACTCTTCCTTTCCTCACTGTCCCACAGGCATATAGCCTTGTTTCCTTAGATCAAGCATAAGAGGTACAGAAGTAAAATAGCTATCAAAATATAGTTGGTGATGTTTTCCTGCAAGTTCCAAGCTAAGATATTTTACAACTCTGAAACCTAGGCACTTCTCAATTTCCTGGCCAATTTTCCCAGCATATAGCTCAAATTTGGAAACAGTCTGTTTCGTTTGCAAGTAGCCAAACTTTGTACCAATGTTTTACCGGCTGTGGTATATATTGCTTGAGGCTTGATCTATCTTTGAATCAAATCATTGATTCATCCACAGCAAGTTTTTCTGTTGCCTTGTAATTCTCAGAGTAGCTCTTGCTAAGATAGTCCAACAATGGGTGTATCTTGAACAATGTATCATAGCCGTCCTGTCCCCTTTTTTGATGCTGATTGTCATTCACAGGCTCATGACCTAGTAACGAAAATCTATTGCAAGACATGATTGCTGAAATGCAGGAATCATGAAGAGCTGCGTTAGAAGACCATTAATCCCTATATGAAGGACATTTCTTGATGCCCATGAGTAAATTGGTAGCAACAAATTTCTTCATTTTGTCAGCATCAGTTGGCTTGAAAGCTGTGGAACCTCCAAGCTCTTGTGTTGCATACAAATTCCTCTAAAAGACTAGACACTCCAGTACACTGTCACCAAATAGGCAGCCAAATATTTCAATGGGGCTTGCTTTGCCACAAGGGACATTTGAACCATATTCCTGTGAAAATTCAGACATTTCTTTTGGAAGTACTTCTTGCACCCAATTGATCTGCTCTGTAAGTTTCACATTATCATCACACTCATTATTGCCACTGTTCCCATTTTTAACATGAACACAATCGTTTTCAACAGAAAGAGCTTCATCCACGTTTCCTCAAAGTTTGACTATGTTTTCATCAGTTTCAGTAAGTTTTGGTTGTTCTTCAGTTGCTTCAGATTCACTTTCAATATCCAAAGGTTCCGACTCAGGATCCCTTGGAATTTTGGCAGAAATGTTCATCAGCAGGTCTGTGTTCATGCCACAAGCTCTGATTCCATGAATTACTATTGCCAGTGGTCTACAATTTATATAAATGCTCTATAAAGAAAAAGCAATCTGTATGAAGATGCACTGTATGATGACCATTACGTCCCAGTGGTTTCATAGTGAAACCACATGCATTTTTGCAAAAGGGTGAATTATTATTATAATTATACATCAAATATCTGCTAAAATTAATTTAAATTACGCATAACAAAAATACATTACCTGCAAGTCCAAAAAATCTTGGCTAGAAAAGGCACAGGACCAAACTGCTTCTGAACTGAGCACACTAACACATTGGAATGGTGGTAAACCTCCATTAATCGCAAACCTACGGCAACTACTAGCCAAGACTTCGGTACGGTTCTCCAGCAATCAGGCCATGGTGCTGCTTTCAAGGTGAAACCAACAGGCTGGGAGAGGAAAGATACTAAAATGGCCGGAAAGGGTTAGTAAAATAAGCTGGACAGATTGCAAACATCTGCTACGAGGCACCCATGAGCATCAAGAGTGTCAGAGCCCCAGTGAGCATGTTTGCATTCAGATCACCTAAAAAGAGGTGCGGTATCGGAATCTGTGTCAAAACAGCGCAAAGATCGTTCTCGTGTACGATAGTGATGGGTGGCAAATAGACATTGCAAACAGAGAAACAGAGGCTCTGCAGCTGTACACACCACCGCTTGCTCGCCTATCAGCTACAGTCATGTCTAAATGTTGGAAAACCACAAAGGTGGAGAGCATGATTAGGCTGCAAATGGGTTTCTTGTAGAGAGAAGATTGACGGAGAGCATAGAGAAACTAAAGGGAGCACGAAATAAGAAGGCACATGAGTAGCTCCAATCCCTACCCAGCTATGGAGCGCTGTTGCCGGCTCATATCGCTATGCGAAACAAAGAGAGGGGAAATATGCACGTGGGCGTTACCGGTAGACAGCAGCGAGGACGGCGAAGGATTGCAAGGTGCACATTTAAAACCTGTCATAACAATTTCAATCTCTTTAAAATGAGACAATAGGTTCTCTAAACCTGTAATTTGCTTCAAATATAAATTCCTCATCTAAGCAGATAATTTTCATTTGCAATCCAATGTTTCAACGGTGTTCATATCTTTCAATAAATAGGTGATAAAACATTACAATGTTGAGTTTTTAAATTGTTTATTATATCCGATTCTCTAGGAACGTTTTCCTGTAAATATTTTTGTTATCGGAGTGAAAATGAGAGAGTTACATGACGATTTAAATAAATCTAAACGGATGTCTTAGTTGCGCAATTTGAGGCATTTTCTGATAGGTATTTCTCATATTTTTCTCAATTTTTCTAAGTGTCTACACAGAGTTTCTGCACATATGTTAATCACTTTCTATATTAGGTATTCTAAGTGAAAATCTACATAATCAAGCAACAAATGCCTAAGCACAATTTCAAGCCACATTTTACGAGTAATATTCCATTGTGGCCTTCTCGGTTGTGTATTTTAGACATTTCAGCACTTAAAATGTTCCTTACGATGCAATTTGTAAGTTAACAGCGAAGCTCTGGAAATAGTTTCCCCAATATCTACCAACCAGAATTTGCAATGCAGTTATTATTATAAGGCAAGTATGTTAGGTTAACATCTCATCAAAGTTTATATTATGCTACATATAGCAAAAGCGGAAACTCGCAATTGAACAAAATATTTTTTAAACCAGCTATGTGAAGACTATTTTTAGCAAGCTCATTTTATAGCTCAGTAAGAAACATCAATATGCAGTGTTGATTAAAAATTGTGAACATTGTATCGCAAAGAGAATTTGCCATAAGATAGCTTACATTTTTGGTATAAAACATGTAATCCAGGAATGACTTAACATACCGTATTTTACCCCATTAGCCCCCCCCCTTGTATATTTCCCTGCCCTATGACTTTTCATCACTAAAAATATTTACCTATTAAACATCGCATAATTGCCTCTCCTGGTTCGTTCTTATTGGAGCGGCCTTCAAATGACTTGATAATGGACAACATTCGACGCAGCGCTTGCCACAAAAATACTCATATAGCGATTGTCATAATGTATCGTAAAATTGAAATGTGAAGTTACACACGTGTTTGTTTATAAGTCAATTTCTTACAAGTCGTCATATTGTTAAAAAGAGTTTTAAAAAAAGCTGGTATTTCTGGTGCCATTAATGGTTCTTACGGCATGTTGTGAAATAGTGTAAATGAAGATGTGTTATCTTAGCCAGATATAAATGAAAAAAGTGATGCTAGTGACAGAAGTGAGACCGCAGAACAGTCAGAGAAAAGAAACAATGAAACAATACATTGTAGGCCCAATGAAACCGTGGTATGTATCCAGTTCATTCACAAATTACTGTATACCTATATAACTTTTACATAATACTACATGATTTCCCTTCCTTTCGGAATTCCTAGAAGCACCACTCGTATAATTCCCTGCCCAGTATTTTCAAGCAAATTATTCGAGAAAAATAAAGGGGGGGGGGGGGGAATTACGCGATAAAATACGGTATATGTAACAAGCTTTGAAGCCCACTTCTTTATACAGATTCAGCAGTACATCTTTCTGAAAGTCGTCCAGATTCGAAATCCGTTTTTTCTGTTTTATGGTGTTTTCCGGGGGATATAAACAAGGGCTGCCCGGATTCAGAAGTGGTTATTTTACCTTGTTGCACTACACGCGACAATGAATGTTCACTTACATTGCATGATTTAGCTCTGTTTAAATACAATGTTCGCACGCACGAACTTCTACTGAGGACAATTCTTTTAAAAAAGTGTAGACACTGAAAATAATAGCCCGCACATCTGGATGCAATACTTTTCCTTTCGATTTACTTGTCTGTAAGCCGCTCGTACCAGATTTTGGTAATGCCATATTTCTTAGCAACAAAACCAGTTACAGGAATTATAAGACAGGTAACACTGTGACACTATGTCAGACATGGAACACGCATAAGAATAAACTAAATTCCTTTTCCTTTCCTACAGACATCTCACTCCTTGAGAAGAAAGATATTTGAGACGATAAATAAACAATCATGATGCAAGGCAAGTGTCGTTTGCTATCGCTGAGCGCAGCGTTTGTTTAATCACTCATATCTTGGGCTACAGGCCACCTAAAATTTTGCTTCTTGGACAGTCAGCTTCAACATTTCTAGCTCTTTGCAATGGAATTCTTTGTAATAATGAGCCGTTGTTGGATTTGATGAGCGCAAAGAGAAAAGTGAAAAGCAAATATTGCGCTAGATAGCGCGTTACCGAACTGGGCAACGTCGCCTCTCTAGGATTGGCTACTTACTCTCACACACCTTCTTCTAGCTCCGCCTCATGTGCCTTCTTATTCCGTACAGCTTATAGATGCTGTATGTCTGGAACACGTACCTGGAACCCATTAACATAGCACTGGATTATTTCCATGGTGAAAAGGAGACTAGTGGTCGGCCATCTCTTTCTTCTTTACCTTAATCAACTTTGGACAGAGCATGTAGAACTCGCCATGCTCTGGTGACACCTACGATGTATGGGAATCAGAAGATGCCGTGGTAATGTGTTGTATGGCGACAAGGTTTATAGGACTGCGGTGGAATGCTGACACATAACCAAGAGTGGTAGCTGGTTTCAATTGCTCAAAGCACCGATGCACTTCGTGGAAGATAAGGTGTTCTTTTACGCACCACTCCTGTATGCACTTCTCATCCAGATACTTCAGACACTGTCACGAGCTAGCTGGATGACTACTTCCACAGTTGACACAGGAAGGATCACGGGTATACACCCTGCCCTCATATGTGGGTAAGCCACAATGCTCACAAACAGCAGGATGGTTACATGATGTCTTAGTATGTCGAAACTTCTGGCACTGGAAGCAGTGCACAGTGCTGGGAATATACTGGAGTACTGCAGCTCATTCATACGTGCAAAATATGTATTCCAGCAATTGAGTATCCTTGAAGCTGAGAAACACCATCCACAAAGGCTGTTCTTGACCATCCTGCTTGAGAGTGAGAGGGTAAGCTTGAGACACACACTCAGAAGTGCAGGTGACTATCTCCTCATTCGAAAGACTGTCCAGACTGGAGGTGGCTGGATGGATGATGGACGAATATTGTTTATTGAAAGCTAGGTCATATGGGCCCAAATTTAAAAGTTAAAATCTAACACGTGCGCAACCTAACGTGATTAAAAGATGAAGACTAAAACCCAAGGTGGAAAACAGTTAAAAACACACACATACACACACACATAAAAAGTGGTAAACATGTTTAAAAAGAAAAATGAGTGTTAAAACTGCAAAGAGATACATTAAAAACAAATGGTGGAAAAAAAAAAAAAAAGATAAATCAATGTGCTTTGGCTAAAACTATAACACCAAACATCTAGAATACAAGCAGTTAAGCTTGCTCTGTGAAATCAATTTTGGGCACGAAACACAGCACCTTATCTATGAATACCAGGTCATCACTTAGAAATGGTCACAGAGTTAAACTCAGGAAAAGAGATTGGTGCTCTCTGGTACACCAGGGTCAATCGAGCAAAACATTCAACATAGAGAGGTCAACACTGCACAACGGACACACAGGAGCCGGGTCAGATGACCATGGGTGGCGTGTGTGTGACCGATTCTTAAGCAAGTTAGAAGCACCTCAGTATGCCTGGAATCCCTGCATGAGGTCACCCAGGGATGGACAGTGTCGTTGAGCCCACAGTTGAGTGATAACTAATCCTTTTCATTACTGCTGTCAGACAGCAAACAGATGGAAAGTAGCACTGTACAACCACATAAGGCAGAGTCCGGGTGGATAACCCCGGCAGATGACATGCAGACCTAACAGCTGCATCCGCCTCCTTTTTCTGGGAATACTCACATGGCCTGGGCTCCATGTAAAAACAAACTGGTATCTGTGAGTCAGTAATTGCGAGAGTATTTTAACTGTATTTCAACTATGAATGCTTGAAGGACTGAGAAACTGCTGCAGGGCCTTGAACAGCGCTCAGAGAGTCAAAGTAAATGCAAAAATTTCCAGGACCTGAACTGGAGATAAAAAGTAAGAAGTAAAATATGGCAAACAGCTCGGCAGTAACAACAGAACTGGCATATAGAAGGCAGTACTTGCGAGCCTCACTTTTATACCTAACACTACTTCTGTAGAACCACCCATCAGGGAACCATAGGTAAATACTGGAAGGTAGTTCCAATAACGTCCCAGCATGGCCTAAAGCTCTAGGATGAATTGGGCATGCTGGAGTTGCAAAGGAGGGAAGCAGCCAAGGCCATACCATTCTACTGCACGCATTGGGAGAGAATGTACAGTGAGCAGTTCGCGAAACCAAATACCACTGAGGCGGGGCATAGAGCTATTTTGCACATAACAGTGTGTGAGGACTGGACGTAATACAGACTGAAATAACGGATGACAAGGGTGAGCTGCCAAACGTGCCACGTATGCACAAAGCAACACTGAGCATTGGACAGACAATGGAGGTTTGCCAGAATTGGCATACAGACACTTGACTTGACGAATGCGGAAAGCTCCAGTAGCTCCAGTATGACGAAAGTTGTTTAACAGGCAAAGTTTAGAGGCGGACGCAGCACCATAGATAAAACAGCCATAATCTAGCTTGGATCGGACCAATGAGCGATACAACCTCAACATTATGGTGCAATCACCACCCCAAGATGCCCCAGATAAAACGCCAGGTATCCGAAGTGAACAATCACAGAAAGCACAAAGATGATGAATATGCTGCTCCCACGTGAGTTCGCTGTCAAGGTGAAGACCCAGGAACTTAAGGTGCAGAACAAATTATAGACGTGTGCCATGCAGATGAAGATCAGGAGGAGGGTATACGACAAAAAGGCAATGAAAGTGGACACACTCTTGTTTTCATAGGGGAGAACAGAAAGCTGGTGCAAAGCACCCCCTCAGCTAGGATGGGCGCTCGATTTGCTCCAGATTATACAAGCAATTGTACATGGCAAAGTCTTCAACATAAGGTGACATTGATATTCTGCCATGAACAGCACTAGCGATGCTATTAATGGCAACGGCAAGAAGCGTCACACTGAGAATCGACCCCAGGGGTACACCATTTTCCCAGATCCTTTAGTGTGATAGTGTTTCCAATGAGAACACAAAGTCTGCAAAATTTTAAAAAGTGTAAAAGGAAGATCGCTATGTGATCTCTCAAACTGTAGCCGTGAAGAGTACGTAGGATACCATAGTGCCAGGTGGTGTCATAGGCCTTCTGCAGATCGAAGAAGACACCCACAACATGCTGCTTCAGGAGAAAGGCATTTTGTATATAAGCTTCCAGGCGTGCCAGACTGTTGACACTGGAACGATGGCGACGAAAACTGCTCTGAACATTGCTCAGGTTATGCAGCTCTGGCCACCACGAGTGTTAATCATGCATTCGATGGTGTTACAAACGACACTCATCAAGCAAATAGGGCCAAGTCCAGTTCTTTCTGGGCCAAAGGATGGGAATGACAATACTGTTGCGCCAGGAAGACCTGCTGAAGCCAGATATGGTTGCAAATGCTCAGCTGGATGGAGAGAGCTGCAGATGGAAGGTGAGGCAGCATTTGTCGGTGGATGTCATGAGGACCAGGAGAGGAGTCCTTTGCAAGAGATAAAGTGTGTGCCAGCTCCGCTTCTGTAAACGGGGCTGTGATGATAAAGTGAGGTTTTAGGGTGCAAAACCATGAAGGTCTTTAGTGCCTATTGAAAGTTCAGACAGAGAAACTAAACTGGTAAAACAGAGAGATCCAAACAACCTAAACTAACTAATTTTAAAAAGTAAGTAGCTGATTTAAAAGGACACCTAAAAGAACTATTGGCAGTGGCTGTAGAGTGCGACATTAAAAAGGGGCAACAAAAGGAAACAGGTATGACGTTACACCCCAATATAGGTTAAAACTGCTATGTCCTGGAAATGGTGTAGCTGTGACGAAAAAAGGTTAAAATGCATTTACCTCCCACCGTGTCATCTGCTAAAATGCCCGCCAAAGTAGTACCCAGACCGAGAACACAACGGAGAGGGGCTAAATGCAAACAATTCACTAAAACATGCCGTACTGTCACAGTTGCACCGGGAACAAAGTGGTGCGGGTTCACCACACAACAAATACCGGGCATTTTTTTTTGTAGTGTTTAACGCCTGCTTTTACTACATACAGCACACAGGTTATTTCCCTGGATGGAGGACCACTGGAAAAACCAACAGAAGTGAATAGCCATCCATAAAACAGGTTTGAAATCAGTTGTATGTACTGAAGTAAACCGTGTTGGGGTTAACACAGCACTTTTTGCGGCGGCATTGTTGCCTGGTATTCCAACATGACCAGGAACCCAAGCAAAATACACGTTTATTCCGGTGCGGACAAGTTGGTGTGTCCTATCTTAGATCTTTTGCACAAGGGGACGTTGGACATGCAATATCTGCAGGTTTTGGAGAGCGCTGAGTGAGTCCATACACAAAACACAATATCGCAGACCGCACAGTTTAATCAATGAAAGAGCTTGACACACGTCAGAGTTCAGTCATAAAAATCGACCACTGGTCTGGCAGATGGAAGACAAAACACTCCACACCAAATACGAACACACAACCTGCGCCACGATCGTCCTTTGACCCATCAATGTAAAGAAACACCCGGTCCCCGAGCTGCGACTGAAGCTTGATGAAGGCCAAATATAGCACCTCGTCAGGGGTTTTGGGCTTTGGCATGGACGTCAAATTTAAGCGATAGATTATGTCTGGGAACAGCCAGGTGGGGAAATGGGTCCCATCCCTGGAAAGTATGGCGTGAAAATCTAAGTACAATTGCCGGAGTGGCTGAAGGAACCTTACCCCTGGTGGAAGCAGTTCGAGAGTATGAGTATCATACTCATAGTTGAGCAATTCCTCAAAAATTATTGAATATGTGGAATGTGTCAGCATGCTGGCCAGACTAGAAGAATAGCTGCAAAGGAGAACATCATGCTGGTAAGACAGCGGAGGTTCAGTAGCTTCAGTGCATAGACTTAAAACAGGGCTGGTGTAAAAGGCACCGGTAGCCAAATGGATGCCCTGATGGTGAACAGGATTCAAGCGACGTAGAACGTAGGGTTGTGAAGAAGAATACACAATGCAGCCATAATGAAGTTTACAATGGACCAGTGATCGATACATGTGCAGAGCTCTAAAAAAATTGTATGTCGAAGATCAACCCGAGGAACCTCGCCTCTTTGGCAAAGGGGAGGAGTTGCTCCCTAGGCACAAAGAAGATGAATGAAAATCTTTGCGACGCCAAAAATTAAGGAGCATTTTTTTCAAAACTCGATAGATTCAAAATTTTACGAAAGTGAGTTATATATAGTAGCGGTATAATTTTCACCTTCTGCAACGTTGTCCTGTGTAGAAGGTAGGGAATGTTAGCAGTGTTTTCCAAAACTCGATTGATGCTCTTGTCCAGTTAAAGCAAAGGTCAATAGATGCAATTTTACGATTTTATGATCTGGAGTGTAGCAATCTGAATTCTACGAAACGCATGTTGGCATTGATTGCCATCTCACTGTTGCGATTCTTGGAATTCTCAATCATTTCTGCAAGCTTTGTACACTGCTGTATCATTGGCAATAACTGTGAACTCAGGTTGTGCGCTTGGATTTCACATTCATTTCTGCATCTTTTCTTTTTTTTTTTTGTTCTATTTATATTCCGCCTTTAACTGCAGAGGTCGCATTGGCAGCGCTGACTATTGGCAATGGTGTTACTCGTTTAACAGTGGGTTTTTCTGTCTTTGGGGGTTTTTATACTTGAATTCACACACACATGCACGCACGCACACACACACACATTCACACTTCCAGACTCAGGGAAGGATGAGGAATAATCTTGGCTGGAGAAAAATTCCTACCCCCTGCAAGGAATCAAACCCGGGACCCCTTGCAAAGCAGGCAGGTGTTTCTGCAAGATTTGTTATACATACATAACATTTTTATTCTTAGCTGAGACACTGCACTGTACTATGCACAATGGACAGGAGCTCAGATTGTGAAACTGTACCAGTTCTAGAATGCGCAGGAGGTAGGAATTGCAAAAACAAGGAAAGGAAATCAAAATGCAAGTCAAGGAATGCTCATACTCCAACAATTACATGTTCACATGGTCTCGAGTGCAGCCCACGAAATCCTAAAGGTGAAGTACATAAGCACTGTGATGCAGCTGATTTGACTCATAATGATATAAGTGGATTTCACCAACACCTTTCAGTGCTCAACAAAATAGACCAAGATATATTCCTTATGAAATATATGAGTATTACATCTCCTAATCGCAGAGTGCTGAAGAAAAAAGCTGCAACTGTTAGTATTAAATACAGTGTGAGAAGTAATTATGGCCGAGTATTGTCAGTATGTGCTGCAAGCTTCCAAGGAATCACAGGGATGTCAAAAGATAAGATAATCTCTCCTGGCTAGAAAATTTCACTCATCTGGGAATGCGCCAAAGGAAACCAGAGGTGACAGAACAGGAATATTACAGAAGGGCATTACTGCTGCTATAAAGCAAGACATTAAGAAGTACAGATGTAGAGAAAGCCACTATGAAAGAGCAAAATCAAGGAAAGGACATTTATCTCCAGAACTTAATATCAGAAAAATGTGGACCAACTTTTGCAACGAAAGAAGATTAAGAAATCTACCAGTCTGCTCATTGTCAAAATACAAAAACATATTTTACAACTTCTTCAGTCTTTCATTCCGTACACCACACACTGACACATGCTCAACCTGCAAAATGGGACTGATGAAGATTAAGACAGAGGCAGATGTGGAAAAGAGAAACGAACTAGGAACCATGTACAGACTGCACAAGTACTAATAAAGGTTAAAGTTTACTTATTCATATAGTTTGAAATTTCTTTTTGTGTATTCAATATGTTTGTTATATAAATAAAACAAAATATATTGTTATTGTGAATGTAGCAGTACTTACTTTTTAAGTTTATACCTAAGAAAATAATCCCTATGAACATTTATATGTTGGTTGTATAGTACATTATGCATTATAAAAAGGTGAAAATAAATAAAAGAATAATAAATACGTAAATAAAAAGCAACAAAAGCAATAAATGACAAAAATAACGAAACTTCATGTGTTAAGTTCTCGCTCATGCAGGAAAGTTAATCAGCATCTATCGGTTTTTGAAAAAACTCTGCATTTTCAAACCCCAAATTTGCACTAGTTAAACTATGCTATTTGTTTCTTTTCAATTTCAATGAGAGAGGATAAGGGAAAACCTCGGAAAAAAACCATACCCGGATAACTTACCCCAAGCAAGATTCGAACTCACAACCTCTTGAACGTGAGGCAGACACGCTAATCACCAAGCTACCAGGCAGGCACCAACAGTACAGAAACTCAAGCTAGGTCAAAAATTAAATCTCCAATTTTTACAATTTTTTTAATGGTTTCTATGAGCATTTTTAAGACAATTGGTAAATCACATTTGAAATGAACATACCTAATATGCTTCTTCTAATTTTGTTTAGACATAACACCTTTTTTTTTCTTTTAATGTCCTCCAAAGTAATGTATATCACATGACGAACGAATGAGCCCATGGTACATAGAGCTTTAAAAGACCAGACATTCGTCATCCTAGAATAAGCAAAGACCTATCCGACATTCAAACTTCGAACCTCATGAATATGAGGCAGACACGCTGTCACCACACCACAGAGGCAGGCTACATAATGTCTATGACACAACATTTGCTTATTTAAAATCTCATGTACCCCCAGACTCAGTCACTTTCTAATAATTATACAACTACTAACAAACCTCATTTCTAAAAATTTCTGTTGCAGTGACAAAAGAGGAAAAGGGAAAAGAAGATACAGATGTCATAAGATTTTCTTAACATACATACCTTGCAACCTTTCACCAATACATCTGTTCAACATATCGACAATATTTGAACGACTCTTAATGTTATCTTCACTCAAGCCATACTGCGAGGCTAGGTCTTCCAAAAGAAGAGAGAGATATTGTATTTGTCCAACTACCGGTGAAGGTATGAGTCTCAGTGTTGTTGTTTCCTCCTCAATCTGTAAATAGAAATGTGTCCTCATATTCGTTTGAACGTGCTTAGTGATATGAGGGCTCTGCAAAACATACTGCACATAGTTCACTTAAATTTAGGCATAATTAATACACAGACCTCAAAATGGCGAATGAGAATATGAGGGGTTACAAGATGAGGCCATATGTTGCCAATGTAAATATTTTATAATATGCAGTTTGTAGTACAGATCGTGTGTGTGTGTGTGTGTGTGTGTGTGTGTGTGTGTGTGTGTGTGTGTGTGCGTGTCTCTGAACAGGAGGGGGGTTCAGGTGCAAGCAAGCAAGTATGCATGCATCCATGTTTTGTTTTTTTAAATAAAAATTTATTGACTGCATGCTCCATAACAACAGTTGTTTAAATACTACATGCATTGAATTAAGTGCACATATACATTATTTCACCTGCATTTCATTTCATCCTCTTCCTCACTATCATACCTGGTGCTGGGCTGACCACCCACTTCCAGGTCCTTCACTCTGTCCGGTCCATAGGTTTGTCTGCTTCCCAACAGGCATCTGACCCTAGGCACAGACTTGTAAGTCCTACATAAGGGGAGGGTAATCAGAAAAAGAAGAAGATATATACATTACTATAAATACATTCAATACAATCCTATACGTATATTTCTTTACTTAATATCTGTTCTCGTATTTACTGCCTTGAGGTTTATCCATTGTTTGTAATTTAGCAAAGTTAATATTAACAAAATAATAATGTGTGTCTGTAATACATTACTGATCTGGAATAGCCAAGATTGTTAATTTTTATATATATGTAACTTTGAAGCTTACCTGCGGTGATGCAACAATTTTGATGGCATTCTTCTTTGCTGTAATGGCCACTAGCTGGTACAATGGTGTAGCTATGAGACATTTAGCCTCAGGGTTTGCATGAGTGTAGTGTGAAGGGACAACACCAGTTTAGTTAGCTGATAAGAGTTCAATGTTGGCTAAAAGATTGCTTTTGAATAAAGCTGCTGGCCACTGATTTAAAAAGTTAAATCACTTCTATAATAATGATGTGAATGTGGAGAAGAGGTTTGACATAGTCTACCGATCCAGAGGCTGCCCTGAAGGAAGATGCAATGGTACTCATGGATCGTCTGGCCCACTATGACAGTGCTGGTTGGGATGACCTGAGGGAGGAGCAATTTGACAATGGCCACACACTTCAAAGGATGCTCAAGGTCAGCTACCTCACACCACTATGTTGCCAGGCGATGCCCAACAATAAGTTGGACAGAAGAAAGGCCTTTCCAAACAGTTCGAGAGGCTTCGAGCTGGGCTGTTATGAGAAGCTTCGAGAAACGAGTTACAGAGTAATCTCTCGTACCTACTTCTCGACTATATATAAACAAGTCAGCCTGGACAGGACAATCCGTGTTGAGCAGGTTAGCACTGAGAGAAGAGTGAGTGAGTAGAACTGCCATGGGAGATGCAGACAGTGAGCAGTATTTATGTCAAGGTTACGTAAGAACAGAACACCTGTGAGTTGCAAAGTCGCAACGAACGGTAAATTGTGTTAACCATAAAACAGAGGTTTAAAGAAATAAAATGACATTAAAAGTAACTGGACTTGTCACTTGTCACAATATTTTGATACTTGTGTGCTTGTCAATTTGCATGAATTCCTGAAGGCCAAACTTACATGATCTGGGAAAATTGTTATGGTACAGTGTTTAACGCCCACTTTTACGACACTGATGATACATGGAATGAAGATGGAGTACCAGTAGAATGAGATGGCGGGGGAAGTTAAATCACTTCTATAATAATGATGTGGCGGGGGAAACAGGAGAACCCAGAGGAAACCTGCCCCAGCGCCACTTCGTCCCCCACAAATCCCACATGCAGTTGCCTGGGATTGAACCTGGGCTGCTGTGGTGAGAAGTGCATGATCTAATCACTCAACTATGGCATGGCCAAATTATTATGGACTTATTATATACATATTGTTAGAATTTTACAAGAGCAAAGAAACTTGCAACAACTTCTTTTTCTGTAGCACGGATTTGAGCTCCTGTGCATGAAACTCCTGTGATGCAATTGCAATTAAATGATCTTGTCCTTGTTCATTTCTTTAATTAGCACTGAATCATAATCTGGTTTTGATGTGTCTGTAAAAATTATATACAGAAGGTTTTCTTTTGGTTTCTTGAGCAAAATGGACACTGCAAATAATCTCTTGACCTGAGTGAATGCTTTTTCTTCTGTCTGTATCCACCTGTATTTTGTTTCCTTTCTCAATAACTCTCTCAATGGAGTGACTGCTGATGGAAGATTTATTATAAATCTTGATTGACATGTTAAAGAACCTCTTCAACTGTTTAGTATTCTTGGGCACTGGAATTTTATTAATGCTTTCTATTCATTCACTGTGGGTTTAGTTTTATTCCCTCACTGGAAATAACACATTCTAAAAATTCTGTTTCTTTTACAAAGAAAACGGTCTTGCTTGGCTTGACCATCATATTAGCATCCTTTACTTTCTCCAGTACATATTCTATGTGCCTTAAATAATCATTAGTGTTTGTTGAAAGCATCACAAAATCGTAGAATGAAGTATCTTCCGGGCTGTTATGCCGTGGTCTGCTGGAGATCTGTCTTCCAGACGTTTCGTTTACAACTGCGTTTACTGCAGTTGTAAACAAAACGTCTGGAAGACAGATCTCCAGCAGACCACGGCATAACAGCCCGGAAGATACTTCATTCTACAATTTAGATGCCGGCCGTGAAAGCCTACGTAGCTTCATCACAAATTCATCCATGTATTCAGCTACAAATCCTTTTATGGTTCACTAAACATTTTGTACAATGTCTTTAATAATGCACTACCACTACAACTCATACCAAAGGCACATATTTTGAAGTGATACAAAATTCCTGAACAGAGGAAGACTGCATTTTCTCAAATCTTCTCTTAGTAGTATTTGCCACAATGAAGCCACTAAGTCTAAAGTTGCTAAAACTTTCCCTTTGTACAATTTATTTATTGAAACCTCTACACTTTGCAATGTAAATATATTTGGTATACCATATTTCCTGGCACCTAGTACAACACATATTGTTCCATTTGACTTCTTAACTATGCAGAGTGGATTCACAAAAAGTGAATTTGAATTTTATATCATTCCTTGTTCTAGCATTGTCCGAATTCATTGTCTACTTCTTCTCGAATAGCGAAAGGAATTGCTCATGCTTTATGTGTGTATTTGTATGTGTGTATGTTTCAATAGGTGTCATTTCAAAAGAATGTGTGCAACTTATACATTTCCCTGGCTTTATTTCCTCTTCTTTTCATCTTTCTCTCAACATAATTTCAAGATCATCACAGTTTTCTGTATCATAACACCTGCTTGCTAACCAATACTCAAAATGTTCAAAGGGATTTTCTCTGGGATTTTCCTGGGAATCTGCTTATATACAATTATCAATTACATTTAGTTCTTTAGTATACTCTATTTCACCCTCACTTTTAACATCACAGCCTTCTACATTAAATCAATGGTCTATGAGATCAAATTATCAAATTATACCTACTGTGGGTTAACTTGGCTCGAGGATCATAAAAGTGTCAAGTCGTTTCCAACAATAGGTTAGGGGTGAGCCTAGAAAACATGTTTTGTGGTCACAAACGCCGGAAATCAGCCGCTCAATTTGTCTTGTGTTCGCTACTGCAGTATGTGTGCTTGTGTGTATATTATTTGAAATTAAAGTTCAACATTATATCATTACTTTTGGAATGGAAGGCAGTGTGCCTGGTATATTCTTTAAAATGTGTTTCTTCTATTTATAATTGTGATGGAACTACTGCCAGTTGTTCACAATCCACCACTGATTGCATGGAAGGGGTTGAACTTTCTCCGGCTTTCTCCATAACAACAGAGACAGAGGGATGAGTACTTGCTTCTCTTTTCAACATATCTCTTTCTCTTTCTTTAGGCCAGAGACAAGATAAACCAAATGAGGTATATGCATATTCCAAGTAATTAGACATTGGGGTCAATAAATCATAACCAGAAAGAATTATGTAAATAGTCTTCATTAGAAATGAACAAGAGCTTACTTACGCACTTAGTAAAGCCTATCTTTTATCTTTCTGAAGAACCCTTTCTAAATTTTAACATTACCAAAATTGCTTAAATTGTTGACTTGACATGTGGCTGCAATCCACTGCTGTGCATAGCAGGTTGTGAGGAGTGGCTAAAGGAATGTAGGGAAATTCTGATAGTTGTGCTTTGGCTGTACAGTTAGGCAGATTGACTGTGGACCCGAATAAACCTGAGAAATCAAGTTCAAACCCAGAGATGTGCAAAGTTTGTTCCAGCTTTCTTTTCCATCTTGAGAATAATGTTATGCTTATGTCTTGAAATCACGAAAGTACCACTGTTATATGCAATGCACAGGTTATCGCTTAGAGTTGCTTCTTCTCGCATCTGATGGCTAAGGCTGTAGGATTGTGTATTGACTGCAGCTGTTGATTGGCAATAAGATGTGATGTCAATAAGAGCAATATGAATCTAACAACTAAGCAGCTGTAAACAATTCACTCAACTTGGAACCAAGCAACAGCACAAAGTACTATGACTCCCCAAAAAGAGGTGCTGAGTGCCCACGTGGTGGCATGACAAATGCATAATATTGCTGATAGGTGAGTGTGTTTCAAGTGATGCATCTTCTGAAGGTGGGCCTTGATACCACAGTCCCTGACTGCAGTTCTGTAATGGGGTCTCTGAGCACCATAGCACAAAAAAAAAAAAAACTAGACTACTCCAAACACTCTTCTCAATGAGTCTTGTTTCACAAAGAAAGGAATAGCATTAAACCAGAGAAACAGCAACATCTGGGATCATGCAAATTCACATGTAATTGTTGAGAGGAAGTATTAATACATGTTAGCCATCAACATGTGTCGGCATAGTTTCAGATTACATAAACAACCCATACCCTTTTCCACCAAGGTTAGGCCACATATACTACCAGTGCCTTGTCAATGTGCTACCTGGGTTTCTAGAACACATCCCTCTTGATGTATGATGCTGGATGTGGTTCCAGCACAATGGAGCTCCTGCTCACTTTGGCAGTGATGTTATAGTCCATCTGAGTAACATGTTTCAGGACAATGGATTGAATATGGCACTGATGTTACTTGGCTGTCACAGTCCCTTGATCTCAGACCTTCGGATTATTCCTTTTGGGGACATATTAAGAGCCTCATATATGAGACCCCTGTCAATTCAGATGAGGAATCTCTGGCAAGGATATTGACTGTCTGTAATGCTATGGATAACACTCCAGCTATCTTTGAAAGGATACAAGATGGACTTATTCAAAGATGCAGACTCTGTGTTAATGTTGGATGACATTAATTTCAACTATTTCTTCAGTGTACTTTTGCTCTAAAGCACTGGCATCAAGTTTGATTTTTTAGTTTTTCCATTTTATTCCCAACTTCCTTCATTCACAGATTTGTCATTACCATCCTCATCATTACTATTTTGATTGGTCATATACATCCTCCTATTTGAGGCATGAATAAGAAGTTTGGATTTCTTTATTCTTTCATGTGAATCAGAAACGTCCTCCACTTGGAGTGTGAATGATTAAACATTTGGTTTCTCCTTTTTGTATGGCAAGGGTTCATCCATTCTGTGGTGTGAACAACATATTTGACTACTTTTTTCTTTCAGTTTTGTTTCTTTTTTATTGTTTGCATTCCACTAACTTGGGGTTATTGAACAGCAAAGTCAATTCTTTTTTTGTATACCTTTTATTATTTCTTAATTTTCACACAAAATATGCAAATATGTGAAGCACTTTATCTAGCACCCCATATCAGTCATATGCCTTTCATTACTTAATAACAATATAAATGTTTGTATCCATAAACCAAGCTTGATTTGTACATTGCCCTTTAAAATTAACTTCCTCTATTCAATTTCAGCATGAATCAGCACATGAAATTGATTGTGTGTACTGTCTGATAATATTGGTACTCCCGTGGACAAAAATCAAAATGAGTCATGTCTGGAACGCATACATATGTGCATACATACCTGCATACATTCACACATACCCACTTGTTGAAAACTGCAAGTTATTTGGGACTTGTGGAGTTGTTCTCTGCCTGACTTTTTTTTTTGTCCATGAATTGAATTGAATTACTGATATTAAAAAGAAGCTCATTCTGATGCACCTTGAACCTTAGACCTGATCTTCTTCAGCCACTTCCTGAATTTATTCCTGTCTTGTGCAATTATATGTACTTCTCTCAGTGTCTTTCCCTGACTGGCTGCCACTTTTTCCATACACTTTCTCCATTCAAGTCTTGGTCTTCCTACACTCCTTCTTCTCTCTATCCTTGTCTCATATATCCTTCTTGGTATCTTTTCTTCATTCATTCTTAATACGTGCCCGAGCCATCTTAGTTAATTCCTCTCTATTGTCTCTATTATACTTTCTTGTTTTAAACTTTTTCTTACAGTATTATTCCTGACTTGTCCTCTCCTGGTAAATCTAACTACTCTCCTTCAATATCTCATTTGGGCTGCACCTATTCTACCTGCATAGCTTTCATAGCTTGCATAGATTGACTGGTATAATGCTGTGTATATCCTCATCTTCATTCATTGATTTAATTCCCTCTTTCCGATTATTGTATTATATAATTGATAATACATATTCATAGCTTTCTTGATCCTATTATTTATTTCTTGATCTATTCTTCCATTTTTGTTAATATAGCACCTAGGTGTTCATAGCTTCTTACATTTTCTAATTTCTCTCCCTTCCACTGTATGTATATTTCTGTCTCAACCTCTTCTTTACTTATTGTCACCACTCTGCTTTTTTTAACATTTATTCTCATCCCTCTTTCTTTTAGCCCATTCTGTTACTGCTTGTTGTAGTCTCTCCTTACTTTCTGCCATTAATACTATATCATCTGCATATATTAATACTTGTCCACCTACTGGTCTTATGTTCCAGTATCCTCCTCTCAGTTTACTTGTTCTACTTTTGCAGTGTATGATTATTTGGTTCATAAATATAATAAATAACAATGGGCTCAGGCTATCTCCCTGTTTTACTCCCCTTTTGATTTCAAACTCTTCTGATAAACTTCCTGATATTCTTACCATTCCCACTACCTTTTCATTCAAGCTCTTAATTACTCTAATTTCTTACCCACCTCCAATTCCATTTGCACTTTCCAAATCTCTTCTCTCTGTACTGTATCGAAGGCAGCCTTTAAGTCTACAAAGGCCACATACATCTTCCTTCCTCTACTCAGTCTTAGATCCATTATCTGCCTCATTACAAAAATGTGATCTTGTGTCTGTCTATTCTCTCTAAATGCACTTTGTTCTTCCTCCAGTTTTTCTTCCACTTAAACTCTTAATTTTCTCTCAATTATTCTTGAGTATAATTTAAGAGGAACTGATGAGAGGCAGATTGCTCTGTAATTTTCAGAATTAAGTGTTTCTCCTTTTTTATAAATAGGTATTATGATATTCTTCTGCCAATCTTCTGGTATCTTCTCTATTCTCCAGGCATCATTCCTTATTTCTACTAACCATTTGTGTGCTTGTCCTCCGTATTTTATCATTTCTGGTGCCATTTTATCCCATCCTGCTGCCTTTTTTAATCTCAGTCTTTCCATTACTATTCTTAAGTTGGTCATATCAATTGCCATCTTGTTTGTCTCATTATTTAAAATTTCTTCTCTTTCCTGGTTTTCTGTCCTTTCCCTGACCCTTCCTTCTGCAAATGCTTCTTTATAATGTTCTGACCATACCTTTAATATCTCTTTCAGTTCTGTTTTAACTTCATTACTCCTGTCTCTTATATTTCTGAACCTTTTGGTTTTCACTGCTTTAATCCATTTAACTATTTGCCAAAATTATCTTTTTGTATTTTGGAATTTGTCTTCCAGTTCTATTCCAAACTCTTCCCACGACTTCTTTTTTGCTTCCTTTATTGTTATGGCTTCATTACTTTTTTCAATATACTTTTCCCAGTTTTGTTCTGTTTTATTTGCTATATATTCCTTCCAAGCTCATTTCTTCTCCTGAACTTTTATTTTTATTGTATCATTCCACCATCTTGTCTACTTACAATTTTCCTTAATCTTAGCAGCCCCACAAATTTCCTCAGCTGAGCTTATCATGGCTTCCGTAAGTGTTCTGCATTTTTCGTTCATGTTCATTTCTCCATTTTCGTTTTGCACCTGTTCCAATTTTGTTCTTATCTTTTCTTCATAAGCCTTTCTCTTCTCTTTATCCTCTAGATTCCCTATTTTTATCCTTATGTATTCTTTTCCTTCTGGTTTTCTTAGTTTCCTAAATCTTCATTCACATACTAATAGTTTATGTTCTGATGCCATTTCTGCACTCCTGAATACTCTAATATCAGTTATAGCATATTTTATGTTTTTGTAAAGGTAATACAATCTATTGTGCTCCTCACATTTTTATTCTGGGACTCAAATGTGATTTTATGTATTTGTTTATTGGGGTAAAAAGTATTGCCTATGAGGAGTTCATTGTCTATGCAGAATTCTACCATTCTCTTCCCATTCTCATTAATTAATCCTTCTGCTCCATGTTTTCCCATCATTCCATGGCCCATCTGGTGGTCCTGTCCAATCCTTGCATTCCAGTCTCCCATTACAATTGTGTCTACCTTCCTGTCTCTTTATCTATTTCCTCTTGCATTTTTGAATAGAAGATTTCCTTAGGTATCTCATTTTTATCTTTTGTTGAAGTGTATATCTGGAATATGGACAGGCTCTCTTCCAGCGCTAAATCTATTCTTACCATTCTCAAATTGATTGCTTTCCACCGTTTCACTTGTTTCCATTGCTCTTGATACTATTATTCCAACCCCCTCCTTGACTCTAGAGCCCGTATCTACTCCTAACTTATAAGTTACCATCTCCTCTGCTATTCCAACTTCTTTGCCAGTCAGGGTAGTTACATTCCACATCCCTAGTCTCATTTTCCTTTTCATTCCAGGTCATCTTTGTGTAATCTGTCCTGCTCTTCCTTCTATACTCTGAATAATATATGTTCACTCAGGTAGGTTATTGGTTATTAACCAACTGCTGAGCTAGCCTGGTAGAGAGGCTGCCTCCGTAAGACCTCCAGGCCTGCCTGATTTGTTTAGGGTTTACTCCCCTAACCTTTGGAGAACCAACTCCCTATGTTACAAGGCAGCAGCAAACCAGGGCCTCTTCTGCCAGTTTTTGAGGTTACTGATGGGCCTTCTCGGTTACCATAGTGGTTCTAGGGCACACGAGGTTCTCACCGTACTTCACCCCATTAGTCACTCCCCTACTTCCTGTTGCCCACCCCTTGGGACGAGGACCACAGAGGTTGGATTTTGAGGGGCCAGACCTGATCAACCATGCAAATCCAAACATGAACTCTGTAATTTTACCAAGTGCCTACCTCACCCTTAGCTTAGCATGGCCATAATGACCTACAAGTAGTAGCTATTCAACAAAGTTTTATCAGTGGTGCACTGGCTCGTTATTGATTTTGATCTACTGCCAAAAAACCTGAACTAAAAGATCATAAGTGTCCTATTCCAAAAAGCTCATTCAGAATACTGTATGATATAACACTACATTGGAGGACATTAATAAAAAAATGAATAAATACAAACAAATTAATCTAAAGTTTCTCTGTAACCCCTGAAAGCTTGTTGGTCGAATTCTGTAACACACGCATCCATACGTGCACATGGTTGCACTTAGATATAATAGGAGTTAATACCTTTCTTTAAACAAAAAATGAAAAGTTCAAAAAGGTGCTAGTATTGACACTAGGTTAGTTTTTTAACCACTTTATTAGCATTCCAGATATTTTAAGCACGCATGCCCTTATCCCCTTCATAGCAAGTTTACCTTCTACTAATATATCTTTCTTCAGAACATTCCATTCTCTGTTACTGCTTAGTAGAACCTCTATATAATAATTTTTTGTTATGAATATCTCCCACACTTCCAGGCTCCATGTTTCTTCCCTCTTCAGCTTATATCCTTTTTTGAGCACTATGATCCTAGAATTTGTATAGTTAACCTTCAAACACTAATGTTTACAAAAGCCTCTGGTTATCTTTAATGCTCTTGACAATCCCCAGATAGAAACAGAACCTACTGCCAGGTCATCTGCATATAGCAGTCCAGGGATTCCTTTATTATTCACTGTAAGTGAGCATACATTTTGCTTGTTGATTTCTTTAAAATATCATTAATAAAAAATTAAATAACATAGGGCTCAATACTCTACTCTCAATGCTCAATACTTCATACTCTGTCTTAGACCAGGCCTTTCCAACTCAACTGCTTAGTGCTGGGGCATGCCAGTGCAGCACTCAGCAGCCCCGGTGCCTTCCCCCCGAAGTGGTTACTGTGACTGCATGTGTACAACAGATAGTAACAGTAACAGAAGTCTCTCTGTCTCACTTTCTCTTCTCAATGCAAATGTGTTGTTAAATAGGATATAGCAGATTGCGAAGCAGTTATTGTTTCTCCTTTGTTACAAAATGCTGTTTAATTTTTCATGGGAAGACTTACATATATTTTGCTGCCAATACTGAAGGGAAAGTCCAATGCTTAATTTGTCAAAGAAATTAACGATATGGCACCTAAACTGAAAAAGCACCATCAAATTTCCAAACAGAGCCAATAAAACTACAGTGCAACACAATCCTTAAAGACAGGTACTACCACTACAGCAGTGCTTTAATTACATTTTACAAAGGTGTTAATCACAAGGAATTTCCCAAAATTCATGCACTGCCTTAAAATTGGTGTCAATGTTCCATACAGCTTATGCATCCAAAAAGATGTTTTCAATTATGAATTTAAATAAAAGTAAAAGCAGGATGCTGCCTTAGGAGTGGTACTACGAATTTCTACTGCCAAATCTATTGTACCAAATATTCATAAATTAGTTGCTACAAAACTATGTTAAAAATCTACTTAAATGGTAAATGTACACAAGGGTAACCACAATATATATTGAGAATAAATGGTGTGTTTGTGTGTTCACAAAATCGCCATTAATAATAACTGTTTTGATAAGCTGCTTGCTGACTTGACAACCTGTTCGATTCAACCATCAACGCAACATTCACTCCACTGCAGCTACGTCGACTACCGTTACCACAATACCTTCTTAGTTCTGCTTCTGCCACTTCACCTACCCCACCTCTCTTGTGACCAGCTCAGCATTAGTGCCACTGTCTGTGCTGGCCGGGGCCCCGGTAGCACCTAAGTTGGAAAGGCCTACCTTAGACCAATCGCATTCTCGTATAATATATTACTGTGACTACATCTGTCTCCACAGAGATCTTATTCTCAGTATAAAAATGTTATATTGCTCTAATCAATTTCAAACTCACTCCTTTTACTTGTAGTTTCAACAATAATGTCTCTCTATTGATTCTATTGAATACTTTTTCTAGGTTCACAACAGCCATATAAACTTAATCTCTTTTCCTCACCAGATATTTATCTACAGCTATTGATGTTCACTATTTCTCAGCATACCAAAAAGAGAAACTCTTCATAAATCTGCATGAGATCTATTTCATAGAATATTTTAGTAATAGTTATAGCAGCAGAAATAGCTTTAATGATCTTGTATAGTTCATCCTCAGATCATGATCTCTTTTCAATTACATTTTCTATCACTTCATTAAAGAAACAAAAATTATTTTAAGAGAGACTAATGTAGCAGAAGCCTGTATTCTCTATGGTACATTACAGCTGATGGAAGAACACACTTTTCCAAAATTAAGTCGTGTCATGCATGGTGAGAGAGAGAGAGCGGGGGGGGGGGATACTGAAGAAAATACTTGAAATGCATACCACTAGTGCTGAAGTATGTCTCTTGTCATTCACATGTTTCATCACCACTTTGTATGTATCACAGTGGTAGTTACAAACTGTACACAGAAACACAGCCTTAGGATTTTTTGGTGACCTCTGTAAAGAAAAGAAAATATTAACTTTTATCAACTAAAAACTTTACTACCCAAAAAAACTCATTACTTCTCTAAGTTAAGTTATCAACATTGGTTACCAATTGTTTATGCAATTGTATAATTGAATAAAGATTATTTTATGAAATGGGAATCATGCCATAAAGATTTACATTACCGAACTTAAATGTTTGTGTAAGTAAAATATTTAAGTCTAAAAGCAGTCATGTCAACGTTGGTGCTACAAAGTTGGCTTGAATGCACTAAGAGCATGGGGCAGCAACGGAGAAGGATGGTTGCACTGCTGTAACAATTATGTGCTTGCAGTGTTGTCATTGAAAACTTTACATATTCATTTTCTTCTTTTCATGTGCATATGCTAATTCTTTAAAATTGGGTTTTTATTAGCAAGGCATATACACAGACTATTATGCAGATTAATGTTGCTGATCCGAGACCTATGCTGATTTTTCAACAAACTTCATTGTGGAAAATTCCTGCTCACACATCTAAGTGCTGCCAAACATAGCTATTATTTTCGCAGCAATGTCAATAAGATTTGGAAAATGTGAATCAAGAAGACCTATGTAGAATTCTACAGCACTGAGAGTGTTGCATTTTTACTTTCTCTACTACATATAGTAAGTGCATGAAGTATTGTATTCCACCCAAAAATTTGATGTCAAGATTTCACCGGAAATATGTTTTGAGGCCCCCTGAATAAAAAAAAGCATTTTTAGAAAAAGTTTGTGTGTGTGTGTGTGCGTGTGTGTGTGTGTGTGGGTGTGTGTGAGTGTGTGTGTGTGTGTGTGTGGGTGTGCGTGCATTTGTGTGTGTGTGTGTGTGTGTGTGTGTGCGTGCATTTGTGTGTGTGTGTGTGTGTGTGTGGGTGTGCGTGCATTTGTGTGTGTGTGTGTGTGTGTGTGTGCGCACACAGAATAACTCAGATGAAAACTCAGTTAAAAACCAAACTTGGTATATAAGTGTAATGCCTTAAGGATTCGACATGAAGATTTTGAAGAAAATTCTTCCACTCTAAATTATCCTTTACATGGACAATTTTTTGAAAATATTTATTTTCTTGAAAATGGCTCTAATGATTTTGATTAAAATGCCACATGTTTGAGATATTTTTATGGCAAATGGAACATATATTTTGAATTTTCTGGCTATAGCTCATGCAGTCTTGTTTACTCTGGAAGACTTTTGTATTACTGGTAAATCGTAGGAGATAGACCAACTCATACTATACAAAAAATTTAGAGTTTGCTAAAATACACAATTTATGTTGAAATAAATTTTTTTGAGAGTAAGTCATTTCGGAGATATTCCTTGTTATTTGTGTCAGTTTTCGAAAACAAACCTTTGCCAAACAGAAGATTGCGATTAATTTTTTTTATATCTTAGCCATGCAAAGAGAATCTCAAAGCTTTAAAATATTTGACTATCGCTCAAAGTCTATGGTATTCCCATATTCCGCTTGTACCTATAAGAAAATAAACAATAAGATAATTTATAAAAATGTTTAACTCAACTAACACAGAGAAGATAGAGGAAAAAGAGTTCGTAAAAATGGTTAGTACAAGAGTACGTGAGTGCAACACATCAAACTTTTCAGTAAGTCAACAGTCACATCTCAACTCAATTAGTTCCATTTTATTTGCTGCATCTTAAATCTCTTTCGTTTGCTGAGAGGGGCTGGTTTAAAATACAAAACCTTTTTTTTTAATTTTTGCATAAGGACAGAACGAGTGTCAAATTAATTCCCAAGCTGAATAAAAAATATTTAATATTGGAATCAGAAGACGTAGTAGATTTTGACAGAGCCATGGCTACGTATACCTGAGTTCCATGTGACGATTACCTCTAGGTACCCTGTCCCTCTGTCGAGGGAGTTTGTCGTACAGTCACTTGGCACGCTGAAGCTTGAAGAGTGTTACTGTAGCATACAGAGCACTCTTGCCACCTGTAGCATCTGTTGACATGACTGGTCTAAAGTATAGACTTCCTGCAATTTAATAATAACCACATATATGCCCTTGCATACAACTATTAATTTAAAGGGATCACTATAATGTAAGCCTGGGCAACTAGTACTCTCTGAGTGAAGGCCGCTCACGATCTTGCATTGATAACTGTATGTGTAGAAAGTTACAAAATGAAAGGTTGCTCAAGCCAATCCGCAAGTCACCCAGGTTTGATATAGTGCAAATAAAATACTATTAACACTATTTCTTTAACAAATTTTACTTTTGACAGAGTAGAAGGAGACGTAGGTGAAAGGGTATATACATTACTGCTTATACAATTCAATGACTTACATGAATGCACTGATAGGTACTATAATCTTGTAAGCCACAGCCTCAATATTTTCAAAGGCTAACGATAATATGAACATATATACAATTTGGTTTGGATATCCTATTTTATATTTAACCTCAAGTACTAATTAAAAGCCATAAGACGAATATAAACAGGGCACAAATGTGGCCAAAGAAGAGATATGTAGTTACCTTGAATATGAAAATATTGCAAGAGAAGTTTTGAAATTAGCATTGAGTAACATTTGAAGCTGTAGATCTTCTCAACTAATCAATGCTCATATTCACATGGACCAAGCAAGCTGCTGTGCTCATTTGATATGACACATTATGTTAGAGGACGTGAATATACAACAACTAAACAAGAAAAAAAGCTGCTGTGCAATCATGAACATTTCTAACAACACACAGCCTACTTTCTGATTCAGATATTAAGGCTGTCTTCTAAGCATCGCTACTAATTACTGGAATGATTGATGCACCAGATGGCTGGGTATGACATCACAGATGGATGACCTCTATACACTTAGATTGCTTTCAGGGCTGATTGTCTTTTTGAATTCCTTTCCTTTAATGGAGTTAGGAATGTGGCTGTAAATAGGTTTACTACCATTAAGGCTCACGGGGCTTTTTCTAGAATTGAACACTAAGTCTCTAAGTCTTAGAGATGGTTAATTATACTTATTATTCATGATAATGTATATCATGGCAGTAGTGTACGGTAGGCTGTGTTGCTTGCTGCTATGACTTTACTTACACATTCTCTATTTAACACAACATGTGCATGTGTAACAATTATGATGGCTGGGTGTTTATCATGATCTTCACTTACTGGTTACAATTTATTTGAAGTGCCTTCACTGTTGGTGTTATGTATATTTTATTATCAGTTTTCTTCATCAAGCATCTGTATATTTATTGCATATTTGTGCTTGATCAGACTTCACAATAGACTGTATGAAACTGTTCAAGCCAATGGCAACTTAACCATCTCCAACATCTCACATACACCATTATACAGGGTGTCAGGGGTATGAGTGCGCAGGTTTCGTGTGCTGGGAGATCCAAATATGACTAATAATAAAGTCCAATAACAACTCCATCTATCTTGAAAGATAAAGGAGATAATCGAACATTATTGAATACATTATCTGCACAGTCTGGCAACATAGGCCGAAAGTTTTGATTTGGTTTGTGGCCAGGCATGCATTCACACCTGCAATGGGTGATGGTCTAAACTAGGCTAGCACTTGCAATCCGGTTCGCCATATGCCTGTGTGTTTCTTGTCAGCTAATGCCAGTAACGAGGGATGGGGTGGTTTGCTTTTAAGCTATTCAATCGTATTCACAAGAACTAAACTAAAAGCTGCGTAACAGGCTACGTGTAAGGTGTAGTTGGATGATCAGAGATAGCAACTTTAAATGTTAAGTATGGAAATACCTCATTCGTGTAATTGTGTAATTAAATAACAGGCACCTTTTGCTAAACAGGAAAATCTATTATAAAGAACACGGCTTTGGAGAAGAGGAGGAGGAGGACGAAGAACAAGAAGAAGGAGGAGGAGCAGAAGAAGATGAAGAAGAAGAAGATTATTAATGGTCAATAACTGCAAACTCAACAAGATGTCTTTTACAGTAGATGTTCAAAATGTGCTCTGTGAGAATCTATGCAGGCATCGCATCTTCTTAGCCAATTTTGACCTACCCTCGTTATGCAAGAAGCATATCTAAATACTCTTGATTTGTAAAGACTGCCATAGTTCTGAATGCATTTAACACACCTGAAGCAATGACAGAACCTGCTGTTGTGCACAGATGTTGCAGGGGTAGTTATACTGTCAACATTCCGCTCTTCTCACACGCTAATGTTGCACGGCCAAGCGTATGCCCACGACTTTATTCCAATAGACACACTGGAATCCAGTCCTTTCATATCATTTTGTGGCTAAACGAATCATTTTAGCAACATATAGTAAAGACATAAATAACGCATCTTTTGTAGCTCTACCTCGCTGTTCTAATGGCAGAAGTAAACGATAACGGAGTGGTGACATATTCACAATCACACTTTTGACCAGTTTTAATTTTTATTTATGAAACCTTGCACTATAGAGGAAAATGGTACAGGAACTTATGTTTCAGTTTAACGTCAGGAAGTTGCCTTTGAAGTCTGTGCACTCATACCTCTAACACTTTGTATATCATTGCTATGGTTATATTAACAACTTGTCTCCCTTAATTTCAATCTGAACCCCGCAACTGCTAATTCTCCAACTACCTAAACTTTGCACATATTTCCCCCACTTACATTAACCTGTCTTAATAGTCATTAGATCTTTTTATTGTAGCAATTCTAAATATTCCTATTCACTGACATTTTACATTATATTATTACATGCTACAACCATGTAACACTCATATGACATCTCCACTATATTGTATTATTCAACCAACTTACGGTGAAATTTGGCTTTACCCTTAATGGTACCCTGGGCTGGTTTGCCAATTTGATATGATTCATATAACATTAATTAGCAAACAATTTTTACCCTCTTGAAGATTACAATGCATGGCCTTGTCCTTAATATCTCCTGTTGTCACCAAGTGCACAAGTTGAAACTGTTCCTTCTACAGCATCCAGCAGAATGGATAGTAGGATATTAATTGAACAGAGCATCGAAACAAATTGATAAATGTATTGAAACACACACTGAAAACATAGAAGAATCTATGCCATTTTATCACAAAGTGCAGCATTACTTGGTTTTGAATATGACATGAGGTAGATGGTCGCCATCACGTTCAACACATTTCTCCAGACAGCGAACGAATACTGCCAACACCCAATTCAGCATATTCAATGGGATGTCCTCCAGGACTGTATGTACCCTCCTCTTGAGTGCATCCTCGGTATTAGGATTTTTAGTGTACACTTGGCCCTTCAAGTATCCCCCACAAGAAGTCAGGGACGGTCAAAACAGGTGACTGAGCTGGCCAATGAATGACTCCAAATCTGGAAACTCATTTTTTTAAGTATACCTCTATGGCGAATGCGCAATGCCCTGAATGCCATAACTCCATAATTATAAATGGAAGTTCTTCCTCAATATAGCACACAAACTAATTGTGCACATGCACAAGTAGCAATGCCGTACTACATGATTCAAATTAGGCTATTTATTCTGCTGGACCTTATGAAACATACATGAACGTGCAAGATAAAAATAATTTCCCTCATATCCAAATATGAACATTATACACAATGTATTAGCTTGGGGCTACACTTGTCTCAGTATATAAATTACATCTCCAAATCTGTAACACTGCAGCAGTTTTAGAAAAGCTACAGTAACTTTCCATGTTCTGAAGAGAATAACTACTAATCTGCAATCCCATGACACATCATTGTTACGTCTGCTACAATACTACCAGCTGTCTTTTTGCCAATGTCACCTGCCACATAGTCATAACTAGTGACTTCTGTAACTCCTTCCAGATTAATTTGGATATAGAATCAGAAACAGAACTATACTTGCCAATTTTCTGAAACTGAAACCACCAAAGCTTTTCCTGATCCAGCAGAGCATAATAATTTTATAATGACATGTACAAACACCACATGTAATACAAGCTATGGCACTGAAATAAGGAAAAAAATATTCACTAACCCTTTTCAAGCACAAGCAGGAGTAGATACAGAACCTTTTAGGATTTCTACTCTAGCTTTGTTGGCACTTGTCAGAAAGTCTTTACTGAAACTCTGTTCACAGCATATACAGAGAGACCCAAAAACACCAAAACTCTGCACATTGTTATTCCACTGCACAAACAGAAACACAATAATGGCAGTTGATGTCCACAAGGTCACATAGATGACTTGTTTTCCTCTGCGCTGAAAGTGCAGTATAATGCAGTATTGACCTGATGCTGATAATATGTGGCTGAATTATTACCAGTGTGCTCTATTATTTTGTACTGCACTACTTACTGTGAGGAATGGTTAAAATTGCTAACATACCTGGCACTATTTTATCACATGTTTACATTCCATCTGACCATGAATACAAGCCACTCTTTCCCATTTAGTAATTTAATATCTTCCCCTCTGAACAGAATGGTCCTGACATAGCATGTGAGGATTGGATTCGTGAGGGAGAGAACGGTTTTTTGCTGAACAAGCATGCTACTTTCCACCTGAACCTGTCTGCCCATTCTTATGGATAATAGGGGGGTCATTGAAGAATCATCCAGGTATGCTATATCTGGAAATGATAGGGAATCCCCCCAACCCTGATATGCCACCATCCATACTCTCAACTCTCTTCCCTTCCTCCCAAAGGTTCCACTTCTTAAATCTAACACTTACCCCCTACTTCTAATGAAGTTATCAGAATGAAACTTTTACTCACTTATTTCTGATTTTAAATAACCACAAATTCCATTTTATAAGAATCCTTGAAGACCTCATAATTCTGCTTTTTTCTTCCATACATGAAGAAATTCTTCCTGGTACCACAATAAACACATTACGCAGTAGGAAAGAACACAAATTCCTAGGTTGTACATAGATTTCCGGTGCATATTTTATGCCTCATAGCATGAACTATAAACAAACACTGTCACAAAAACGGCAAACATATAGCCTGAGCCACAGAATGCAAATATGATAAATAACACCGACCTGCAAAGATTTTGCGGCAAAGAATATTTTATGTTACAATGGTCAATTTGGATGCTCTGATTTCAAAAATAATAGTTTTTGTGTATCGTGTACAGATTTTGAACAGTTCCAATTCAACACAAAATTGAAAGTTCAGTATGCTATAGGGAGCACGAAATAGGAAGGCACATGAGTAGCTCCAATCCCTACTCAGCTATGGAGCGCTATTGCCGGCTCATATCGCTATGCGAAAGAAAGAGAGGGGAGATATGCACGTGAGCATTACCGGTAGACAGCAGCGAGGACGGTGAAGGATTGCAAGGTGCACATTTAAAACCTGTCATAACAATTTCAATCTCTTTAAAATGAGACAATAGGCTCTCTAAACCTGTAATTTGCTTCAAACATAAATTCCTTATCTAAGCAGATAATTTTCATTTGCAATCTAATGTTTCAACAGAGTTCATATCTTTCAATAAATATGTGATAAAACATTACAATATTGAGTTTTTAAATTTTTTATTATATCCAACTCTCTAGGAACGTTTTCGTGTAAATATTTTTGTTATCGGAGTGAAAATGGGAGAGTTACATGACGATTTAAATAAATCTAAATGGATGTCGTAGTTGCGCAATTTGAGGCATCTTCTGATAGGTATTTCTCATATTTTTCTAAGTGTCTATACAGAGTTTCTGCACATATGTTAATCAGTTTCTATATTAGGTATTCTAAGTGAAAATCTACATAATTAAGCAACAAATGCCTAAGCACAATTTCAAGCCACATTTTACGAGTAATATTCCAATGTGGCCTTCTCGGTTGTGTATTTTAGACATTTCAGCACATTAAATGTTCCTTACGATGCAATTTGTAAGTTAACAGAGCAAAGCTCTGGAAATAGTTTCCCCAATATCTGCCAACCAGAATTTGCAATGTGGTTATTAATATAAGGCAAGTATGTTAGGCTAGCATCTCACCAAAGTTTATATTATATTACATATAGCAAAAGCGGAAACTCGCCATCGAACAAAATATTTTATTAAACCAGCTGTGTGAAGAGTATTTTTAGTAAACTTATTTTATAGCTCAGTAACAAACATCAATATGCAGTGTTGATTAAAAATTATGAACATTGTATCGCAAAGAGAATTTGCCATAAAATAGCTTACATTTTTTGGTTTAAAACAAGTAATCCAGGAATGACTTAACATACCATATTTTATCGCATAAGCCCCCCCCCCCCCCCCACCTCGCATATTTCCCACCCTATGATTTTTCATCACTCAAAAATATTTACCTATTAAACATCGCATAATTCCCTCTCCTGGTACGTTATTATTGGAGCGGCCTTCAAGTGACTTGATAATGGACAACAATCGACGCAGCGCTTGCCACAAAAATACTCGTATAGCCATTGTCATAACGTATCGTAAAATTGAAATGTGAAGTTACACACGTGTTTGTTTCTAAGTCAATTTCGTACCAGTCGTCATATTGTTAAAAAGCGTTTAAAAAAACTGGTATTTCTGGTGCCATTAATGGTTCTGACGACATGTTGTGGAATAGTGAAAATGAAGATGTGTTATCTGAGCCAGATATAAATGAAAAAAGTGATGATAGTGACGGAAGTGAGACCGCAGAATAGTCAGAGAAAAGAAACAATGAAACAATACATTGTAGTTCCAATGAAACCGTGGTATGTATCCAGTTCATTCACAAATTACTGTATACCTATATAACTTTTACATAATACTACATGGTTTCCCTTCCTTTCTGAATTCCTAGAAGCACCACTCGCATAACTCCCTCCCCAGTGTTTTCAAGCAAATTATTCGAGAAAAAAAAAGGGGGGGGCGGGATTACGCGATAAAATACAGTATATGCACCAAGCTTTGAAGCCCACTTCTTTATACAGAATCAGCAGTACATCTTTCTGAAAGTCGTCCAGGTTCGAAATCCTTTTTGCTGTCTTACGGTGTTCGGGGGATTTAAACAAGGGCCGCCCTGATTCAGAAGTGGTTATTTTACCCTGTTGCACTACGCGCGACAGTGAATGTTCACTTACATTGCATGCTTTAACTGTTAGCGCCCGGCTCTGTTTAAATAGAATGTTCGCACGCACTTCTACTGAGGACAATTCTTTTTTAAAAAAGTGTAAACACTGAAAATAATAGCCCGCGCATCTGAATGCAATACTTTTCCTTTCGATTTACTTGTCTGTAAGCCGCTTGTACCAGATTTTGTTAATGCCATATTTCTTAGCAACAAAACGAGTTACAGTAATTATAAGACACAGGTAACACTATGTCAGACATGGAACACGCATAAGAATAAACTAAATTCCTTTTCCCTTCCTGCAGACATCTCACTCCTTGAGAAGAAAGATAGTTGAGACGATAAATAAACAATCATGATGCAAGGCAAGTGTCGTTTGTTATCGCTGAGCGCAGCGCTTGTTCAATCACTCATATCTTGGGCTACAGGCCACCTAAAACTTTGCTTCTTGGACAGTCAGCTTCAACATTTCTAGCTCTTTGCAATGGAATTGTTTGTAATAATGAGCCGTTGCTGGATTTGATGAGCGCAAAGAGAAAAGTGAAGAGCAAATATTGCGCTAGACAGCGCGTTATCGAACTGGACAACGTCGCCTCTCTAGGATTGGCTACTTGCTCTCACACACCTTCTTCTAGCTCCGCCTCATGCGCCTTCTTATTCCGTAAGACCTATAGTATTAACATCACTGCATATGGTTGATTAAAACATGGAAATATGCTAAATCATGACGTCATACTGTACCAATGGCTAACTCTGTGCACAGGTAATGTTGAACTATCTCATAAGCATTTACTGTGTAATACATAAAAAGGAACCTATCTAACTTCTTCTCAACTGGTGTCTTTTGAAGTGAGGGAGTGAGTGTGTCGGGTTTAACGGCCCGTCGACAACTGGTCATTAGGGCCCCGACTCCAAAAGTAAAATCACGGAAGATAAATGTTAAAACATCACCCATAAAAAACTAAAAACCGAAAGTTAAAATAGATAAAAGCAGTTCAATTCAACCATTAAAACGTTCCATTTAAAATGCTAAAATAAAAAACAACAAACCTGAACCTTATAGCTGCTACAAAGTAAAAATAGTTAAACTAGAAGCGTTAAAAGGTTAAAAAACCAAAAAATAAGGCAATCTAAAACGCTAAAATCTCTGAAATAAAATAACCTTACACTTGCTTAATAAAATCAATTGTGGAACAAAACTGCAGCACTGTATTTACAGCTACTGGGTTGTTGCCTAAAACTGAGCACAGTGTAAGGCCCAGACCAACGGACTGGCGCTCACAAGTGCATCACGGACAATCAAGGACATGTGTAACGGAGAGTGGAATATTGCACGTCGCACAGAGAGGCTCCGGATCACCACGCAAAAGGTGTTCATGTTTAGCTCGGGTGTGGCCTATCCTCAGGCGGGTTAAAACCACTTCTTCTCGCCTGGAATCCCTGCAACTGGTCTGCCAGGGTTGTACCGTGTCCTTGATTGTCCAAAACTATGTGCCAGATAACGCTCTCCAAGATTCCTGCCAGACAGCAAATAGATGGCAACGGAAATATTTCTGCACATCTATATAGGGGAGCGTATGTGTGGAATACTCTGGAAGGCGTCATGCAGAATTCACAGCCGCATCCGCCGCCTCGTTGCCCGGAATACCCACATGGCTTGGGATCCACGTAAAAACAAACTGGTATCCGCGAGAAAGTAATTGCAAGATCAAAGTCTGGATTTTAACAATCAATGCCGAGGTTCCGATAAACTGTTGCAGGGCCTGGAGAGCGCTAAAAGAGTCGGAACGGTTTGATGAAACTTTCAGGATCTGAACTGGAGATAAAAAGCAGGAAATAAAATATGGCAAACAGCTCGGCGGTAAATACTGAACTGGAGTCTGGAAGGCGGTACTTATGAGTGTCACCGTTGTATATAAAAGCGGAACCCCTCGCTCTACCAATCTGGAAGCCATCGGTAAATACCGGAGAGTAAGTCCGATATTGGCCCAGTAGTTCCGTGAATAGTTGGCGAAACACGGAATGAGGGGTAGCTATCTTCGCACAGCCCAACTGCTCCAGGTCAAAACGTGCGCGCTGGAGTTGCCAGGGAGGACATCGGCCAAGTGAATGCCGCTCTACGGCTGGCAGTCGAAGGGAGTGTGCGGTAAGCAGTTCTGGAAACCGGATACCACTTGGAAGGGAGATAGTTGTATTTCGCATTTAACGGTGCGCGAGGTCTGGACGCAACACGGGTGGAAACGAAGGATGACCAGGATGAGCGGCCAACCTTGCCATGTAAGGAAGTAACAAATAGCGTCGATCAGACAGTGGGGGTTCACCAGAATCAGCATACCAACAATCGATTCTACAGGTGCGGAAAGCCCCAGTAGCCAGACGGATACCAGTGTGATGTACTGTGTTTAAAAGCTGGAGTTTAGATGCAGGCGCCGCGCCAGAGATAAAACAGTCGTAGTCTAATTTGGACCAGATCAGTGAGCCATACAACCTCAACATAACGGTGCGATCGCCGCTCCAAGATGCCCCCGATAAGACCCGAGTATCCGAAGCTAACGATCGCAGGAAGCACGAAGATGGCGGATATGGTGCTCCCATGTGAGCTTGCTGTCGATGTGTAGGCCAAAAAACTTAAGGTGCGGAACAAAAGGAAGACGTGTCACGCAAATGACCAGGAGGAGGGTGTACGCCACGCAGTCGGTGGAAGTAGAGACACTGTTTTCGTACGGGAGAACCGAAAGCCGGTGCGAAACGCCCAAGCGGCGATGGATGTTAGGGTCAGCTGCAGTTGACGCTCGATGTGCTCCAAACTATAAGAGCGATAGTATATCGCAAAGTTATCAACATACAGGGACAACGGGATACCGCAACGAACAACAATGGTGATGCCATTAATGGCAACGGCGAAGAGCGTGATATTCGGGATTGACCCTTGGGGTACACCATTCTCCTAGATTTTCTCTTGGGACAGCGCGTTGCCTATGCGGACATGAAAACGGCGAATGTGTAAAAAATTGAAAAGAAAAACGGCTACGTGACCGCGCAAACCATAACCGTGCAGAGTAAGGAGGATGCCATAGCGCCAAATAGTGTCGTAGCAGATCAAAGAAGATACCCAGGACATGCTGCTTCAGGAGAAACGCATTCTGCATGTAGGCCTCCATGCGCGTCAGATTGTCGACACTGGAGCAAAACCGCACTGAACATTGCTCAGCAGGTTATTCTCTCTAGCCACCACACTAAGTGAGTGTTAATCATCAATTCCAAGGTCTTGCAGACGACACTCGTCAGGCAAATAGGGCGGTAGCTAGAGGGAAGTGTCCGGCCTTTTCCTGGTCGAGAGATAGGGATGACAATACCCTCTCGCCATGAAGACTGAAGAACCTGCTGAAGCCAGATGGGGTTATAGATGCTCGGCAGGAAAGAATGAGCCGCAGGTGGAAGATGAAGCAGCATTTGTCGGTAGATATCATCAGGACCAGGAGAAGAATTCTTTGATAGGGACAAAGAATGCGCCAGCTCCGCCTCGGTAAAAGGTGCTTTGTATGGTTCACTTTGGGCACTGTTAAAACTAAGAACTATCCGCTCCACAGATTCCGTGATAGCTAAAAACGCTCTATCATAGCTTTGGGTTTGGCTAGTACAGGCGAAAGAATCGGCAAGGGCGTCTGCGACGTCCTGCTCGCTGATGTAACGAGAGTCCTGTACGGCAAGACAGGGGATGATCGTCCGGCGACACTTGACGTACATACGCCGCATAGTAGTCCACACGTTTTGGGCCGAACTTCGACGGGAAAGGGAAGATACATACTTTTCCCACGATTTGCGTTTCGCGGCTCGAAGTATAAATCGCACCCTAGCACGAGCACGCTTAAAAGCGACAGAGTTCGCCTCCGTAGGATGTAATGTAAAGATACGCAATGCACACTTGCGTGCTTTAATAGCCAAACGGCATTCCTCGGACCACCAAGGCACAGGAACCTGACGTGGTGTAGATGAACCTCGAGGAGTACTGGAATCCGCTGCGAGAAGGATAGAGCAAGTAAAATACTCCACCATGTCATCAATGGTGGTGAAATCATCGTCGGTAAGGTGAATGAGGGAAAGAAATTTCCCCCAGTCAGCCTTGGAACTAATCCAGTAAGGAAAGCGTGTTGGCACAGAATGATGGCCGGTGAACGTTAATGGGGTAATGATCACTGCCAAGTAAGTCCGAAAATACCAATCAAGTAGAGGTACCAGTGACGGACTGCTAAAAGAAACTTCAAGCGCGGAGTGTGTACCATAGGCAGATGTTGAGTAAGTAGGCACGCCAGTGTTTAGTAGGACTAAGCCTCACATATCGCAGACGTCTGCTACAAGGTACCACGAGCATCGTCAGTGCCGGAGCCCCAGTGAGAGTACTTGGCATTCAGATCGCCGAGAAAGATGAGCGGTGGCGAAATCTGTGCCAAGAGAGCCCGAAGATCGTTCTCGTGTACGACACTGACCGGTGGCAGATAGACATTGCAAGGAGAGAAACAGAGGCTCTGCAGTTGTACACGGACCGCTACAGCTTGCAGCGGCGTGTGAAGTGGCATACTGGTGGCAGAGGTATCATTCGCCACCAGAGTAGCAACACCACCGCTTGCTCACATATCAGCTGCAGAGTCATGTCTAAATGCCGAAAAACCACGAGGATGCAATGCGTGGTTAGGGTGCAAGTGTGTTTCTTGTAGACAGACGATTGATGGAGGACATTGCGAAACGAAATGCTGTAAGTCCGGAACACGTGCCCGGAACCCATTAACATTCCACTGGATTATTTCCATGGTAAAGAAGAGATTAGTGATTGGTCTTCCTTTTCTTTTTCATCTTTACCTTAACCGACTTCGGACGGGGTAGGTGAATTTCGCCATCCTCTGGTGACTCCTCCGATGTTCGGGTGTCTTAAGATCCCCGGCGGCTCGCGGAACGGGAGCGGGACTTCATGGATGATGTGCGACTGCTGCTACGACCAGTAGGCCTAGAACAATGGCTGTCAATAGGCTGACTGCGACTAAGTGTCTTATGAGCTGGTGTCTGCACGGCTATAGATGTGTTAGCCGGTGCAGGTGTGGCTCGAGACACTGAAGGGGTACTCGCAAGTAGGTCAGTCTGTGTGGAAGCATCTGATACAGGAACGTGCTGAACCGCTACGCTGTTGGCGGGAGCGAGTCGGGCAGGTAAGGCATAACCTGTGGTGGTAGCAGGTTTCTGCTACTCAAAACGACGACGAGCTTCTGGAAACGTGAGGTGCTCTTTCACGTGCAATTCCTGTATACACTTCTCATCCAGAAACTTCGCACACTGACGCGAGCTGAATGGATGATTCCCTCCACAGTTAACATAGAGAGGATCTCTGTGCATGTCGTGTCCTCATAGGCTGGTAAACCACAACGCTCACATACAGCAGAATAATTACACAAGGTATTAGTATGGCCGAACCGTTGGCACCTAAAACAATGCATGGGGTTCGGCACATACTGGCGTACGGCGGCAGGTTCGTAGCCACAAAAGATGTATTCGGGCAATTTAGTACCTCTGAACGTCAGAAACACCGTACGCAAAGCTAACTCCTTGCCATCCTGCTCTCGAGTAAGACGGTAGGCTTGACACACACGCTGGTCGGAGAGGCAAGTGGTAATCTCATCGTTCGACATGTTGTCCAGACTGGAGGTGGTGACAACTCCCCTACATGTGTTGAGCGATTTGTGTGGGGCTACCCGAATTGGGTAGGATCCCATCAAACTCACTTTTAACAGTTTCTGGGTCTGGTCTGCCGTGTTGGTTTCGATCAACAGCGTACCGTCTCGAAATCCGTTCGCGTTAACTGAGCCACATATTCTGTATACTTCCGTTTTGTATAAAAGGGGCTAAGGTCCTTTATCGTTTTCCCGTCACATGCCAAAGTCAAAACTAAAAAAGGGTCAAAGGAAGAGTGTTGCGCGGATACATATTGAGCTGGACCCCATCCGCAACCGTCAGCATCAGCCTGCCCTCCGGGGGTCAAAGGATAAAATACACCAAAGTCTCCACGGTCTGCGCCGCATTGGAGACCCCTCCATGACTGACCTCAAGGCGTGCTTCAGGGGGATTACCCTGCGGTCTCCACTGCTTGTCCACATGGGTAAACCGTTCACCACGCGCACCCCGGCTTTATTCCCTCCCCACTTTAGGCCGCGCTGCCTCAAAGGAGTCAGCGTGGATTCAGGGGACTTCGGGTTGATTACACCGGGGTTCCGTCAGCGGTAACACGTCCGGCCGGCGATACTATCCCGACGGCACATGGCCGTCGGGGTGTTAACACAGGCCGTGCCCTCAGGAAGCTACGTGGGTGTACATGACGTATGGACGGGCTCCGCACCTAAGGCTACACACGGGGGCAGTGTGAAGGATCCGCCCAACTTTCGCGCCTGAGACCTCCGAAGAAAACACAAGTCGGGGGCCACGCTGAAAACTGTGGGACAGGACCACAGAGATAGGAAAGATCCCTGCTGGTGAGACAGGAGTTATAAACCTAAGACCTTACAAATTAATACTTATAATAAACCTAGAAGAGGAAGAGGGTGATGAGTAGCGGTCAAACCAGGTACACGTGGTAACAGTTAATGAACATGGAAGGGGTAAAATGAGGGTGAGCGTCTCGGGGCCCCGGGTGCGCCAAACCCGTACCAACCGTAGTAGGTCCCCCTGGGGGGTGGTGTCTTTTGAAGCCATGTTGTGAATGTTATATGTGAAAAAAATGGCAAGCTCGAGTGGTTTATCTAGGAGGGGCTGTGTGAACCCTAACAATTCCTGTCATGTCTGTGGTTATGTGATAAAGCAACAGAAAAGGAACACTACTGCATTTATCAAGAGCTTATATATGGCCTATTTTAAAACTAGGGAACAAGGCAGGAATTTTGCTACTCATATTGTGTGTAAAAATTGTGTAGAAAATTCAAGAAAATGGCACAATGAAGTTCGTACATCAATACTCTTTGGTGTTCCTATGGTATAGCGTGAACAACAAAATCATATTAATGACATTTTTGTCTGTGATTCTGAATTTGTCTGGATTCAATAGGAAAAACAAGTTGCCACCAGCAACTAGGCCAATGCCTCATGGACCTGATGATCCTGTTTCACCACCACCCACCAAATTGCCAGAAAGTAGTACTGATATTTCGAGTGTAGAAGATGAAATAAATTGATCCCCAATCCATTGAGTCAGTTAAAATTAAATGATTTATTACACGATTTGAGTCTTACCAAAGAAAAAGTAAACTTTTAGATTCAAGGCTGAAAGAAGACCTGGAACAACTTTCTATTGGTACAGCCATCGAGAAAGAGAGCTCAACTGAAATTATGTAAAATAAGGAGAACTACTCTACTATTGTGATAAGCCTAACTTGATAAGTCATCTAGTAACAGCTTACAAAGCAAAAGATTCGTGTCTGTGTGTCTGAAAGGTGTTCTGCTACACAACAGCTATACGCTTGCTTTGGTTTCAATAGCTCACTCTACATCCCTTAAAGAAACATACCAAAATTTGTATACTGTCCTGGAAAAAGTTAAATATAATGAACACAAGTGGTTCGTGTGCTGTGATCTTAATGTGTGCAATATTTTATTGAGCCAACAAGCAAGGTACACGAAACTGCAACATTTTTTGTGTGAAAGGGACTTCAAGAGCCAGAGAAAGACACTGGGGTGAAACTAATTCCCCCCCCCCCCCCAAAAAAAAAGTACCAGGGACAAAAAATGTAATAAATCGCCCACTGATTGACTCACAGAAGGTTTTGCTAACACCGTTGCATATCAAATTAGGAATAATGAAGCAATTTGTCAAAGTTTTGGGCAAAGGTAGTTGTTTCCTATATCTTATTCAGAAATTTCCAATGTTGTCTGAATCAAAAGTGACAGAAGGCATTTTTAACGGCCCATAGATTTGCAAACTATCACAGGACATTCATTTAAGAAATGTCACAACAGGCATAGAGGTTCAAGCTTGGGACTCATTCACTGAAGTTATAAACAAGTTTTTAGGTAATGTTAAAGATGACCAATATGAACATATTGTTAAAATGATGCTTGAAAAGTTAAAGGCACTTGGATGCAATATGAGCTTAAAATTGCATTTTCTGCATTTGCATCTTGAATTTTTTCCTGAAAACTTGGGTACACTAAGTGTAGAACAGGGAGAGAGATTCCACTAACACATAAAGGAGATGGAAATCAAAGACCAGGGTCAATGGGACGTCTACATGATGGCTGGCTACTGCTGATGTTTAATTAGAGACATCCCTTGTCTGGTTCACTCAGCGTTCCTGCTCAGCAGAGCGGAGGAGAAAATACTCGTAACATCATAACTTATGTTTGAAATTTTCTAGTGCAGTGTACACTGTTGTACTTGTGGAATTGAGATTGTTTCTTTATTTGAATGATTTTACACATTTTAAATTGTACTTAAAAACTAGAAACAAACTTTAAAGTAATTATTATTTATTTATGCCAACAAACTTACTGCTGGTCTGTAGTTCAAATCCCAGCTGTGGCAATTGAATTTTTAAGTTCCAGTTCTACCTCTCAAACTTTAAAGTGTTTAACGGTTTAAAGTGCTGCAGATTTTCAATTTGTACAGCCGTGAAAAAATGATTGAGTGCATTAGGAGAGCAGAATATTTTTGAGTCCCACATCATGTGGCAGTGCAGTTTACACTAGTCGGTATTTCAACATGCAAGTCAGTTTATTTATAGTCTCTGATCCATGTTACCATTTATTGGACACTCAAATAGGCTGTGTCTGATAGACAATAACATATGGATCAGACACTATAAATAAACTCAGCTGCATGTTGGAATATTGACCTGTGTAAACTACACTGCCACATGACGTGGAATCCAAAAATATTCTGCTCTCCTAATGCACTCAATCATTTTCTCCATGGCTGTACAAGTTGAAAATCTGCAACACTTAAACCTGCACACAAAGCTGTAAAAATTCCTCCATTTGAAGAAGCAGAGAGTTGTGCTGTGAATAAAATCCTGCCAAGTCAACAACCAGATAACGCAAACCCGAAGACACAGGAAGAGAAGCACAAAGAAGCAACAAGTGATGTAACATTACCGTATAAAGTAACTGAAATCCTGAATAAGGACCTAAACAAGGCCAGTAGTGAAATAAAAAGATTAATTAAGGCAATCAAGGAACTACAAGAATAAGTTAAAATAGAATTGCAATGGATGAGAAAAAGGAAAACAACAACAACACTATCCATAGGTGCCAATACAGAAGACACATGAAGGAAACAATAACCAGCTATATATCAGCCCCAACTGTAAATACATTTGCTACATTAAGTGAATTAGAAGAAGAGCAGATACAAATGGTGAAATTAAACTTGGGAAGAAGAATCCAGAAGAAGTGAATGCACACAAACAAAACCTTAATAAAACAAACTGACAAAGTGCAGAAAAGCTGTAAACAGAAAGAAGAAACAAATGCTTATGTTTGGAGATAGCCATGGAGGAGGGATTGTCAGTTGCCTTTGGGAAATAAGACCATAAAATTACAGCAGAGAGCACTATCAGGTCTGATGCACATCTTTATGTCATAAAAGATGTCCACAAGCAGTGCAAAGGCTTAAACAAAAGTGACACAGTAGTAACAGTGGGTGGTGCATATGATGTGTACAAAAATAAGATGAATAAGATGCCCGATGTGATGAAGAAAATTCTGGCTTTCTTAACATGTATGAATGTGACTGTACGGAATGTCGCTATTAGATACGACACGCTTCCTCACTTGTGTATGAATCATGAGGTAGAGAGGACTAACAAGAATTTGAACTCCATTTGCAAGCACTTTCAAAATTTGATTGTGCTTGATAGTGAAAGTCTTGAAATATCCCATCATACATGGGATGACTAACACCTCAACTGATCAGTTCAACAGAAAATAAATCAAATCACCATTCATCTACGGGACTTAAACAATAGAAAGAAGAACATAATAGCATTAATATTAGAAATAAATTGCAACCACATAAATTCTACAGCCAACTGACTAGCACATTAATTTGTAGATCAAAATGCTAAAGATATAGCAAGTAAAAATATTCTACACAAACAACTGTCCAGAAAACTGACAGTGAAAACACTATCTCTTATCCAGATAAAACTCTTAGCATTGTTTTGCAACATATACAGTGAATTAGAATTAAGTTGTTAGTTTTCACATTAACGCTAAAGCATGAACCTACACATTGCAGGTGCAATCTGCATAACTGAGCACTGGCTCAGTGAAAATGAGTGTGCACTGCACCAAATACCCAATTAAAAATGGTGAATATCTACTGTCAGTATATAACAATGGAGGGGTATGTACAAGGGTAGTTTGATAAGTTCTCGGAATCACCATGATAGGTCAGCCATAGCACGAGTTGTTTACATGATATTCATTGGATTGTTGACTGTAAATACATGTCATGACAATAGTCTTGGAGCACAGCTGTAGTGGTGACGCAACTGTATTGTGGTTCCCACGTAGTGATTTGCGAAGATGGAAAAAATCGAGATTCCAGCAGTGATTAAGTATTTCGTAAAGAAAGGTATGAAAGTACAGGAGATTCATATCGATTTTCTGAATACACTAGGAGACTATGCTCCTTCATATTCAACTGTTGCCAAGTGGACAAACAAATTTAAATTTGGTCGGGAGAGCTTAGACGATGATCCACACAGTGGCAGACCGAGATGTGTCACTACCCCAGAAATCATTGCAAAAGTGCACAAAATGGTAATGGAGGATCGCTGATTGAAAGTGCGTGAAACTGCTCAAGCTTGCCAGATGTCATCTGAAAGGGTATATCAAATTTTGACTGAAGAATTTGATATGAAAAAATTATCTGCAAGATGGGTGCCGCGACTCTTGAAACTGGATCAAAAATGCACGAGAATGGAAGTATTGGAACAATGCTTAGCACATTTTAGGAGCAGCAAACAAGATTTTTTGTGCCTTTTTGTGACTACAGATGAAACTTGGGTCTATTACAATACTCCAGAGTCAAAACAACAGTCAAAACAGTGGAAGCATGCCGATTCTCCACCACCAAAACAACCAAAGGCAATTCTTTCTGCTGGAAAGGTAATGGCATCAGCTCTCTGGGATACAAAGGGGATTCTGCTTATAGATTATCTCCCCAGTGGACAAACCATTACTGGAGAGTATTGTGCTAACTTCCTGAACCAATTGAACCAGAAGATACTTTAAAAGGGGCCAGGTTTAGCAAGGAAGAAAGTCGTCTTCCTACAAGACAATGCACGTCCACACACATGTACCATCGCCATGGCGAAGTTACACCGACTAAAGGTATGAATTGTTGCCACAACCACCTTATTCACCTGATATGGCTCCGTCAGACTTCCATCTCTTCCTGAAGCTCAAAATTTTCCTTGGTGGACGAAGATTTTCTTCAAATGAATTGACAGCCGGAGTTAACTTTTGCAGGCCTGGAGGAATCTCATTTTCAAGATGGGATCAAGGTGTTGGAACATCACTGGACAAAGTGCATTAGTCTACAAGGAGGCTATATTGAAAAATAAAAAAGTTCCAGTGTTGTAAGTACTCTTTTTCTATTCTGTTCCTAGAACTTATCAAACAACCCTCGTATTTTGCTGAAAGCTGGTGTGCGACATAAAAGTGAAAGTCACACTTAAAATCTGAATTAGCAATTACGCTTTGAACATGCTGTCACAGAAATAATATATCCAAACTTAAGATTTCTGCTTGTATGAGTTTACAGATTCCTGGATGGACTTATTCCTGTATTTCGTTTTTATCAAGTTTGGCATATTATTCAGTATTATAGGAAAAGAAAAATTGCACACTATTGTGTGGTGATTTTAACAAAAATTTTGTAACAGATAATACTGCGACATTGATTCAGATCTCTTTGGAGAAGGCATCCAAAGTAGAATGCTCCTTGGCTAGATATACGTTTCCCTCCACAGTTCACGCAGCAGGGTTCACAAGTACAGGCGGTGTCCTTGTGTACTGCTAACCCACAACGCTCACAAATAGCAGGTTGTGTGCACAAGTTCCGAGTATCTCCGAACCTCTGGCACTGAAAACAGCGTCTCAAGTTTGGGACATAAAGGTGTACTACGGCACGCTCGTAACCACAGGAGTTGCATTCTTGATTTGTGTGGGTTTAAGGGCACTCAACTTCTGGGTCATTAGCGCCCTAGGAGTTGCATTCTGGCAAATTAGTTCCCTTTAAGGTGAGTAACACCGTTTTTAAGGGGACCTCCTTACCATCCTGCTTTCATGTTAGACGGTACACCTGACATCGGAGAGGCAGGTGACAATATCATCCATTGACAGATCGTCCTAACTGGAGGTAGTAACAACTCCCCTACACGAGTTTAATGATTTGTGTGGGGCTACCCGGATCGGATAGAAGCCCACCAAACTACCTTTTAATAAATTTTGGGATTGTTCAGCAGTGGATATCTCGAGCAAAAGCGTACCGTCTTTTAATAGCGTTGCTTTTTTCACCAAGCCACAGATCCTGTCGACTTCACCTTTAATATAGAACAGGCTTAGGTCCTTCATCGTTTTCCCTTTGAATGCTAAGGTCATCACCAAGAAAACATCAGTAAAGAGTATTTTGCACAGATGCATGATTGATTGGACCCCCTTCCGGAACCATCAGCATCAGCCTACTATCCAGGGGTCAAAGAAAAAATGGACACCAAATCTATACGGTCTGTGCCCTCCATGGAAACCCCTCCATGACTGACCCCAAAGTGTATGTAAGAGGGACCACCCTCCGATCTCCACTGCTTGTTCACATGGGTAAACTGTTCACATACCACAGGAATAACCACCTGTGGTCCTCCACTTTAGGCCATGCTGCCTCAACGGAGTCAACGTGGATTCAGGGGACTCGTGGTTGATTACATTGGGGTTCCGTCAGCAGTAACATGTCTGGCTGGTGATACTAACCCAACGGCACACGGCCGCCAGGGAATTGACACAGGCCGGGCCCTCAGAGAGCTACGTGGGCGTACATAACGGTGGGAATGGGCTCCGCACCTAAGGCTACACATGAGGCAGTGTGAAGGGTGCGCCCAAGCTTCGTGCCTGAGACCTCCAAAAAGCACACAAGTTGGGGGCCGCTCTGAAACCGTGGGACAGGACCACGGAGATAGAAAAGATCCCTGCTGGTGAGACAGGAGTTATAAACCTAAGACCTTACAAAGTAATAATCAAAATAATTCTAGAAGAGGAAGAGGGTGATGAGTAGTAAAACCATAAGCAGCTACAACGTGGCAATAGTTCTTGGGCAGGGAAGGGGTGAAATGATGGAGAGCGGCTCAGGACTCTGGGTATGCCAAACGACCCCTGGAGGAGGTTATGTTAGGGCCCACCAGGAACAAGGTGTTCGCGCAGGTGCACTGGGAGAGGCCAATGGTCTTGGAACCTGGTGGGTGCAGGAAGCCTGCACTCGGAGGATGAGAGGATCGACAATACAGTCTACCGCATCCAGGAGCTACCTCAAAGGAAGATGCCGGTGACGCTGCTCGAGGCAATCAGCACTGAGGGAGGGGGGGGGGGGGGGGGGGGTTCCCGGCCTAGACCATGTCAGTAGATTTGATGATGATGATGATGATGATAGTTTGTATCTGAAGATTATGAAGAGCATACTGAGGAAAGTGTGTCCTGTATAACATAAGAATACCAATACTATCTGAAACCACACTGAGAGGGAACGAAATGTGCAAAGGGATGTAGAGCAGTGAGCACTTTGATCTTGTTAAAGAAGTCTTGTTCTGCAGTGTTTCCATTTACCATTACACTCTAAGACTTGGCAATGAGAAATACCTTTTTACCAGGTAAGTCAGACCAAACATTCATGAAAATGAAAGTTCAATGCTCATTTATAAATAAAAGCTTCTTTATAGAGAACATGAAGTATTGGAATTCACTTATGGTTTTTATATGCAGTTTTTAAATAACCTATTGTTGAGCAGGTTACCAAACCATTTTTATTGATTTTTAACAAAGTAAAACAAAAGATAGCAACATAGAAGATGTTAAAGTACATCGACTGCACTCGAAAGTTTCTAGGATTCTCCACTAGGAACCACCACACACTCCCTCCGCAGTGAGTGTCCATGTATTTTTGAGGGAAGGTGACTTGTCGACTGGATCTGATAGCTTGTAGTAAAGGTGCATAGCGTTGATTGCAAGATGGAGAAGATGAGGGAATATCCAATGTGGATTCTTCTGGTGTGTTTTCCATGTTGTGAGAAGAATATTCTTTTAGAATGAAAGCAGGTTTTAATCTGTCAATGCTAATTGTTTTGTCTTCCACTTGATGTTTCCATTTCTAAGTGTTTGTAATTGCGAGATAGAACTTGATATGGTCCATCACATGTCGGCTGAAGAGGGGTTCTAACTGCATCATGTCAAACGAAAACAAATTTGCTTGTCATGAGTTCTGGGTGAATGAATATCTTTTTGCTGTCATAATGTTCAATGGGAATTGGCTTTAGGTTCCTCATCTGTTCTTTCAATTTGAATACGAAGGCTTGAATGTCAATTACTAATTTTTCTTCACTGAGGAATTCTCCTGGTAATCGGATTGCTGAACCGTAGGTCATTTCCGCTGGTGTGGTATCAACTTGTAGAATGACCTACAAACGAAGATCTAACAAGACTAAAGGCAGCTTCAAAACCCAATCGTCAGACATCTGTGCTTTTAAAGCCTTCTTCAACTGATGATGGCGGCACTCAATTTTCCCATTTGCTTGAGGATGATATGCTGTAGTTTTGATATGGACAATGCCCAGTGCGCTGGTTAGACATTTGAACAACTGAGATTCTAATTGTCTTCCTCGGTCAGTGGTTATTATTTCTGGCACTACAAAACGAGATATCCATGTTGACATTATGGCAAAAGGAAACTGTTTCTGCAATAATATCCGCTAGTGGAAGTGTTTCTGGCCATTTTGAGAAACGATCAATAGTTGTTAGTAAATAGCGATATCCTTGTGATGGAGGTAAGGGTCCCACGATGTCAACGATGTCAATATGATTGAATCTAGAGGAAGTTTCTGGATATCGTCCTACTGCATTGTTGGTGTGTTTCCAGACTTTGCTCTGTTGGCACAGTATACATGCTGATGTCTAATTCTTCAGGTCCTTATTTAGTGATGACCAAATGAAGCGTTTTCTGACTAAATTGATAGAAGCTTGAATACCAGGGTGTGCTAGATCGTACATTGTGTTGAAAATTGTTTGTTGGAGCTGGTGAGGTACGAGGTGCATCCAGAAAGTAAGTCCTGATGACCGATAAAGAGAACAGGAACATCACTAAGTAAGAAATATTTATTGGAATAATTACATAGACTCACTGGCTACATTTCAACATAGTCACCACCATTGTTGAGGCATTTATTGTAATGGTACACCATTAATTGTATGCCCAACTCATAGGATTCTGCCGCCAATGTCCGCAGCCATGAAGTCACTTCATTCTGCACCTCAGTGTTACTGTGAAAGCGTTTTCCTGCCAGAAAACGCTTCATGAGACGGAAGAGATGAAAGTCATTTGGAGCAAGATCGGGTCTGTAGGGTGGATGTTCGAAGACCTTCCATCCAAACTTATTCAACGCATTTCGTGTGGCGTTGGCTGTATGGGGTCTTGCATTGCCATGCACAAGCGTAATGCCTCTGGCATCACTAGGGACACTCAGCCATTACGGTCTTCGTTCCAAATCTTGGTTCTTCCTTCCATAAATTGCCTGCAACATTGTCTTACCATACTGTCACACATAATGCCCTGTCCGTACACGTGACACAATTGACGATGGATTTCTGCTGGAGATTGCTTTTGAGCACGCAAAAATCGGATGACTGCACGAACCTCGCATATGGCGGGAGACAATATTTGAGAAGCCATTTTCTCCTAGCACAGAGCAGTAACTACTGCCATCACAAAACTGAAACTTTGCTGCAATGTTACCATATACTTCCTCTCTTCTCCTGTACACGTGCATTCCTATCCGTCTGGTGGTGCCATCTCTGGATGCGATCTGGACTTACTTTCTGGATGCACCTCGTATATATGGTTGAACCATACCTTTGGACACATCACAAACAAATTCTTTACCATTTGGTAATATTATTGTTTGAAGTGTAAGTGACGTTGAATCCTTGAGGTGTGTGAGCTATTCGTCGCATTGTTGGTTCTCTGCAATTTGTTCCACTGTAATAGTTGCAGGAATCGTGATTAAAGCAATTCGTGAACAAGCATCAGCTGCGACATTTTCTTTTTCAGTATATAACGTATGTCTGTAGTGAATTGTCCAATCAGACTAATTTGCCAGATCTGACGTGGAGACGATTTCTCTGGACGTTGTTTGAACATTGTAGCGATATCTCCGCCAAACAATGGGTGTCAGAACTTTAATCCTGTCATAATTAAGGAAATAGTTTATAAATTATCCATGTTTTTGTAGTAATTTCTTTGAAAGTTATATAAAACAAAAGTCCTTGTAGAACTATATTTATGTTATAAGTTTCATAAAGGTTAATAAATAAACATAGGCACAGTTACGCAGGGAAATCTGCAAGTTTCCCACCAAGAAAACAAAATAATTGATGCGGCCGTTGATACAATTTTGGCGCTAAAATTTAAATGTTTAAATAGAAAACAAATGAACATCAAAGCCCAATAAGCTTAGCCAATCAGGGGAAAGCGTGGGTAAGATAGTCGACAGTTCAGTGCTACCTGGCGTAAGGGAAGGTTGCGTCTACGGTTCGCGGGATAGACGCCACGTTATTAGGAAGTGTTTTGTCAAGTGCCACTGAGTCGTTACTCGTCCAGTGATTGTACATTATTTATATAGATATTGGGATTCATTCGGCACAGCAGGAGATCATAATTTAGTTAACGGGTGGAAGATAAAACTTGCAGAGTTTCCTGTAACCCGAAGTGCCCATAGGGGAAGTGCATCTTGTGTTTTTCTTCCGAGGAACCCCGTATAAAAACCCATTCCTTCTCATCACCAACACACCGTTCCTCTCACAAAGACCAACATCTCTCGTCGAGGCTGACCCTGAGAAATTGGCGCCTCCTCAGCTGCATCGACGAGACGACGACTTCAAGCGAAGAGGTCGACCAGAAAAGGGGTGGTGAATACGTTACAACATGAAGGTGAGTGGTTTGTGATCAATATAGATAGGAAAGTTACGTCCTTCTAGCATATACTGAAAGTGCTTCAACGCAGAAGTCTGCTAGGAGTTCTCTGTCATAGATTGAATAGTTCTTCTCTGCACTTGTAAGTTTCCTGGAGAAGAAAGCTAATGGTTGTAGGTTATCGTCTTTGATTTGTTGTAGAGATACACCGATGGCAAAATCTGATGCATCAAACATCAAAATTAACAATAAATTTGAGGATAGATGAGCCAGAAGTGCTGAGTTTGCTAGGCTGTCTTTTAGGAGATCAAAAGCCTGTCGGAGACATTGGGTCCGCTCAATCTTCCTGTTATCATTCTTCTTGGCACCATGGAGAAGGTTACAAAGCTCCGGCTTGTTTGCTCGCAGAGTCTGGGAGTGCTCTTCTATAAAAGTTAATGAGGCCAAGAAATCTACGCAGTTCCTTAATTGTAGCAGGTAGTTGACAATGATGTGTACGCATTCAGTAGTGGAGTGATTCTTTTTTCAGATATCACATATCCCAGGAATGGTATTTCTGTGGAACTGAAAATACATTTGCTCGAGTTAATTCTAATGTTGAATTTACTGAAGTGCTCAAACAGCAAATGAAGATGTTTGTTGTGCTCTGCTTCATCTTGTGATGCTACTAGGATGTCATCTATGTAGCAGTAGGCAAACTGGAAGTCTCTCAGTAGTGTCCATGTATCGTTGGAAAGTCTGGGCTGCATTTCTAAGTCCGAATGGAAGACGTAAGAATTTGAACAACTCAAATGGAGTTATCATTACTGTTTTGGCTATATCATCTGGATGTACAGGTATGTGGCGATAGGCTCTTGACGAGATCTATCTTTGAAAATATTTGTTTCCCATCCAATTGGCTGTTGAAATCTTGAGGATTAGGTATAGGGTCTGTTTGGTGGTATAATGGTAAAAAGGTCCCTGGCAGATTACAAACCAATGAAGGAAACATGGGAAAGGGAAACATATGTTGATAAGGTAAACAAAGAACACAGGGAGGCAATAGCATGTCTAAGAACTTGTGTTTGGAGGTTGAGAGGACTAAGAAAGGCTATCCCTCAGAGTCTGTGTCCTATTTGCGGGGGGGGGGGGGGGGGGGAGATCTTTTAGTGCCAAGGAACGGACGTATGGAGGAAAGAATTTCTGGGGCAGAAAAGGGAGATAGGATAACAGCATTTAAGAGGATTTTTAGAAAGGAGGTCAGGAACTTATGTCAATTTTTAAGTAGAGTTAAGAAAAAATGGAATTGGTCTGTATCAAGAGAACAGAATTAAAACTTTTGTGTTAGTTATGAAGTGTTAAATAGCAATAGAGAAGTAAAATGTATGATAACAAATTTTGTTGGGTGGATATGACAGGCTAAGAGCCTGGGCTGAATGTCTGTCACATTCAAATATGTATTAATTTGATTTAAATAAATAAAAGGTATAGGGTATCTGTCTGGCTTGGTCATGTTGTTGAGAGCTTGGTAGTCTCCACAAGGCCTCCAGGGACCATCTTTCTTTGGTACTAAATGGAGGGGACTTGCCCAAGCACTCTTTGACGGTTGGCAGATTCCCATGTTAATCATCTGCTGGAACTCTGCTTTGGCTGTCCTCAGTTTGTCTGGAGGTAAACGTTGTGCTTGTGTCACTACCGGATGTCCCTCAGTGAAAATGGTATGATAAATGGTTGTATCTTGAATGTTGAAATGAATGTTTTCATGAAGTAAGTTGGGAAATCTTTTTAGAATGTCAGCATGTTTATGGTATGGTGGCATAACTCGAACTGATTCTATGCCTTATGCCTGAATCATTGTGCCAAATGATGTTGCTGAGGTCATGGAATCAATGAGTCGCCTGTTCTTTAGATCTACTAAAAGATTGTAATGGTGAATGAAATCTGCTCCAATGATTGGGAGTTGTACGTCTGCAACCATGAAGTTCCATGTAAAATTTTGCCGTAGACCAAGGTTGAGTCCTAATAAGCGCTCTCCTTAAGTATTTATACAGGTGCTGTTTGCTGCATAAAGTTTATGTTCTGCTTTCTTGCAACGATCACTATCTGAAGGGGTAATTACTGATGTCGGCTCCGATGTCGACTAAGTATCTGCACCCACTGTTTCTGTCTGTAAAATATAGGTGGCGAGAAAAGTGGCTTCCATCACCTTCCGCCACTAATGTGGAGCGTTTGAGTTTGATTGCTTTGTAGAATGCTGGGAGCTTCTGTGGTTGGTATGAGCATGGGCTCTGACATTTCTTTGCTCTATGGCGATATTTAAAGTGATACCAACAGTGTTCCATGGGAGTCAAAATGCTGGCCTGACCTCAACCTATCTCGTGATCTACTTCGTGAGGGTCGCGATGAAAGTGAGCTATTCCTTGAAGAGTGTGACAATGTTTTTAACTCAATGATGGTCAACGTCAATTCCACGATCTGTGCTTCCAATCTTGAAATACGATCGTTACCGGTATCATTCATTTTACTGATAACGGCGGATGATGGTGACTGCATGTTTTAAGCACATATATTCGATCCTGGTGGGGAAAATTCAATAATTTTATCAGCCATAGTGGCTATGGTGTCAAGATCATCTTTGCTCGTTGCTAATATGGATCGTGCAGTAACAGGAAGGTGCTGCATAAATATGGTTTTTAAGAAGTCGTCTTTAACCTGCATACCAGCTTAAGTTTGCATCTCTCACAAAAGTTGAATAGGCTTTTTGTCACCTAATTCTACCTCTGTTAATAGTTTCGTCACTTTCCTATTTTCTGACTCTTCAAATTCCTGAATAAGTCTAGTTTTAAAATCTGTGAACAGCGTGGTAGATAATGGTCAAGTCAAAAAGTCTGAAATTAATTCCACGACATCTGCTTCTAACGAGGCTATCACATGGTTAAATTTTGTTGTTTCACTTTTTATATTTAACGTGGTAAATCGAGCTTCGATCTTGAGGGAACCATACCTTAATATTTCTTTTCCAGATAAAACAGAATCTTCACTGGAACACATGTAAGTTCCATTTCGTTTGATGTTGTGGTTAGTGGCCCTTCAGTACTGTCGTGGTTGTTCTCCATGTTTTTGTTACTTTACTTTTTCGTTTGGTAATCTAATCGTCGGAGGTCACCAATATGGTTTTTATATGCGGTTTTTAAATAACCTATTGCTGAGCGTGTTACCAAACCATTTTTATTGATTTTTAACAAAGTAAAACAAAAGATAGCAACATAGAAAATAAAACTAAGATGTGAAACAAAGAACATTGACTGCACTCGAAAGTTTCTAGGATTCTCCACTAGGAACTGCCACACACTAAAAGCCCACTGTGATACATTTACCCCATTACAGAGCTCTCTGGTTACTTTTGGTGACATAATGTCTATTCAGTTGACATAAATACTAGCAACTGTTCTCAGAAGATATTCCAGGTAAACATGTGGCTGTAATTGGTGTTAGTTGTACTCCTTAGAATACAGGTCTCATCTTGCCGGTAGGTAAACTATTCGGACTAAATGGTTGTGCACATGGTGTTTTCTCATGTGTGTACACAGAATGGAGGGTACTGCTTCGGCCAAATGTTAACCAGGGATTCTACCGGATGAGTAACAAATATGTCCAGTGCAATTATTGTCAATAGAGAAACGTTTTGCCGAAAAAAAAAAAAAATTTGTGTTAAACATTTGGTGCCATATGGCTTCTTGGCGAATGGATATAAATGATCTATTATTTCACTAACTGTATTGCAAACATTCTGTGAACAGTGCTGTAATGCCTTTTTATGTTAATTCAAAAGAATTTAGCCACAGTTTAATGTTGAAGTGTCATGCAAATTTTAATTTCTACGCAAAATATGGCAACGTTGTGGGCCACTCGAAACGTACATGTTGCATGTTCTCACAACAAATTCCGCTGCCTGCAGGATTGGGGAAGTATCCCTTGACGTTGGTGTGAAGGTCAGCGGAAGGGTTGAAGTACAATTGTCTGCAGTACGAAAGAATGTTAACTTGCGATCATGAATCTGTTCGCATCAAGAGAGTACTTAGACATAGTACTACTAATTTCAGAGGGAAATTCCTCATAAGAATAAAAGATAAATAGATACAAAAATAAAAAAAAGGTGAAAATAAAATAAAAACGTAACAATGAGCTCACATAAACAAAGGCAGATGTTCCCACTCCTCATCCCTTATCTAGCGAAATAAGCCACTCTTGATCTCCAACTCTTCTTCTGTTTTCCCCTTAAAAAAGAAAAGCAAAAATATTGTCTCTTGTGAACTGAAATGCAACTCAGTGTTAAGAACTTTAATCAAGTAATATTAAAACCTAAATAAAAACCACATAATAGGCAGAAATGACATACATTTCAGTATTTCTTGTTGTTAAGTGCTTATAAATGTATTTAGACAGGATTATGGCATTTATTTCAAAATGCTGACTGGTACTTGTGTTCTTTGTTAAATAGTACTTGTGAATGTAGCATAACCTTTAGAGTATATTAACTGTACTTCAGTCTCGTATTAGGTACGAATTTGATTTGTCATATGTCTAGAGAAACTTTATATTATGTATACCATATTTTAAGTTACTATCACTGTCACACTGGTTTACTTGTAGAGAACAATCTCATTTTGCTTTTCTTCTTATTTAGGCCCCTTTAAAATCACAGCTGTCATTAATGACAGGATCATTAGTTTTATTGTAGGCTGGTAACATACAGAAGAGCGTAGTTGTTTTAGAAAAATAAAGAGGAATACTTCTATTTATTTCTGTATTAAAAGCAGTTACTATTATTTTACCTCGCAAAGGATAGTAGTAGTAGTAGTAATAACAACAACAATAATAAATAATAAATAATAATAATAATAATAATAATAATAATAATAATAATAATAATAATAATAATAATAATAATAATAATAATAATAATAATAATAATGATAATGATGATAATAATAATAATAATAATAATAATAATAATAATAATAATAATAATAATAATAATAATAATAATAATAATAATAATAATAATAATAATAATAATAATAATAATGCCGAAATCATTTGTATGGAAACCATAACATTTAAATTTGAAAGTACTAAAATATAAAATAATCATTTAACTGTGCCATATACTAACAAAAACTTTGTTTTTTGTTGCTGTTTTTTTATTAACCTTTTTATGTATTCATTTCAAACACATGAAAGCTATTCTGTGTCACATGGCAAACCTTTATATAAGGTCAGATTTAATAATAAAATAAGAAGAAGAAGAATAAGAACGTCCATTATTAAAAAAATCTGTATCCCTTTACGTCAGCATTATTTTAACCCTAAAATATGTGATTTCGATTGTTTCATTTTTCTGTTTTCTTAAGTATGTAAAACTGAATGTTCATTATTACTTGAAAGAATGCATCATTTCAGTTACACTTACGCCTTTCTGGCATAACATTTAAATTCATATCGATCTTCCATGATATTGGCTCGCTCAAGTGTAGCACAAGGGACGAGTGTTTTGTTTACATGGAAGCAAGCGCCAGTCAGGTGTTTTGTTTACAACTGAGGCAGTTCTAGCCGCGAGGCACACGCCAGTCAGGTGCTTTGTTTACAACTAAGGCAGCGCTTGTCACAAGGCACATGCCAGGCAGATATTTTGTTTGCAACTAGGCAGTACTGGCCTGGGAGTACACGCTGGTTGGGTTCAACACAGGTCGCTGGCGTGTACATGGACAACACAGCATTGCCATTTACATCGCTGAAAAAATGAGATTTTTACGAAACGATTAAGCCTACCACAACGAAATTTACCATTTTATATTTCTTACATCTGCAGCTATCAGCCAGGTTATTCTGTCCAAAGTGATACCTTCCACCCTGTAAAGGTACAAGGTACTGTTTTGGTGCCTAAAGTAAGTTTTTCACACTTCCTTACGGTTGGTTTTATGACACAATTTGTATTAGTAAAGGCAGTATGATACATAAAAACCTAGAAAGTCTTTCAGAAGGTTTGCGAAGTAGGATTTGCAGACTCATAAGTCCCATTATAACGTTGGCAGTACTTTGATGTAGTATAATCTCGGCCATGTTAAACTTTCAGGAGCTGCCATTAAATCATTTCCCCTAAAGGAATATAAATTTAAGAACCGATGAATAGGAACTAACAATTAACGGAAAGTTATAGTTCAACCGTTACAACAATGAATTTATTCAAAATGTTAGTTTTATGGAGAAAACAATTTTGTTGGTTCAGTAAGGGTTATGACAGCTGTCTTGTCCATGAACGTAAGCAAGCAATTACTTTGTGGGGCACTACATAAGTGTTACAATGAGCCAAATACACAGCAAAACAAGCAAGAACAAAGGAGGGGGGCAACAGACATCCCTAAGAAAAGTCCATGCTCTCAAATTATATAACAAGCACCTCACCCTATCCAAGACTTGAATACAAGGACATTTCCTGTAACTGAGTAATTATGTAATCCCCCTAACATGTCTCACAGCACACACATAACATCTCAAACCTTTAAAATCAAGCAATTCCCCTATAACCTGTCTATTATAAAGAGAAACACTGCAATATTTAGAAAATAAAAAAATAGTAGATGAGCTCAACTCTCAAGTGAATCTTCGGAAAAGAAGATTACAGCTATAACAACTCAACTATGTAGCAAAATTGAAAATGAATAAGTAATTCTTAATGCATCCACAGCATAATAAAACTGTATTTCTACTTCCTTTGTGACTTTTTTTTCTAAACCCTGGCACGATAGCCCATGAAGGGCCAAGGCCTACCGCCCAGCCACTGTGTCCCCCACCTCTGCCCACTACAAGCATCATTGGTGGGGTGCAGTACTGGAGGGTGGAACGTGGTCAGCGCACCAATCCCTCCAGGCCAGTTATGTGGTCTTCTCAACCTGGGGCTGCTACTTCTCCATCAAGTAGCTCCTCAATTGGTCCCCCTGGGACCTAACGAGGCTGAGTGCACCCCGTGCCAGACCTCCCAGAGGGGATAAAATCCCCATGCTGTCCTTTGTGACTTACCTGATATAAAGTACCTGCTGCAGTCAGCATAAAAATTAAATATCAAAATTTAACCCAAAGCACATGCTTTGAGGTCCCTTTGAATAAAATGGACGGTATGTTAGGACAATGTTCCACATATGTGTGGTGTCTCTGTCTGTGAATAGCATAGTTCAAAAACCAAAAGTAAAAAAAAAAAAAAATGCCAAATTTCATACCTAGGAAAGCCCCTTTTAAAGATGCAAAGTGAAGATTTTCAAGCAAATACCCCATTTCAAACTACTCTTTGCATGGAACAATGTCTTATTTTGTATTTCCCCAAAACTGGGCCCTAATGACTTTCATTAAAATATAACAAGTCTGAACTATTGAGAACTACAATAAACAGCATACAAGTGCACTGAATTATTCTCTTCATTGAAGCAGCTCCTTGTCCAAGTCCTCTAAACTCATAGCTGGTAAAACAGAGGCAACAGTCTCACTTCACCAGTTTTACAAACAACAAGAAAGTAAAATGGACATTGATTTATAGTACATCGATTGATGGTAAACTATATATACAAGGTATTAATGAACTACACCAAAATATTTCCATTGCATATGGAGATGTCTTAAACAAGTAATTTGAGATAGGAGACTTATTCGTCCAAATTTCGAAGTTACGACTATAAGTTTCTAAAGTGCCAGTACGCCACTAACATCAACCATTCGAGAGCGCAACACATGGAAAGGGAGGGACATTTTAGAGCATACCTCTCTGGTGCAATGAGTATGATAACATTAGCATTCACCCTTAATGTCATCATCGTTTTCGAGTTTGAGTCTCGTTCACCTCTTTTTTTTTTTTTTTTTTTTTTTTTTTTCTTTTCGTTATTTTGAGTAGAGTATATTAATGCTGTTTTTATCTAGATTTTAAATTATGTTAAATGTTAGATGTTTTTATGCTTTTTCTCTTTTACTTACTTACTAACTTACTCTTTCCATTCTGAAGTGCAGCATACAGATGTTTTAAGGAGATTTCAACTTTTTGTTACAATTATATATATATTATATATAAAGATGAATATTGAAACATAATCCCTCCATAAAACTGTTTTAAGTGGCAATCCTTTAAATTAAAGTGTTTGTTATAAGGCTGGACAGTGATATAAACCTTGGGCAATTGTTCATTGTGCTTGGTTGTTGCTCAGGATTTTGGTTCTCATTCACGACATATTCTGCTGAAAATGTGCCACACCCAAGATGTATGAATAAGGGTTGCCTGACCCAAAACCAAGGATGGTGGCAAGATAAACACCATTTACATCTATAGTATATAAAATCCTGTTCAATACGTCACCACAATGTTTGGGCTAGATCTGCTGCTTATTCAAGACATGTTTTAATTACCTACAAATTTTTACAATGTGTAACAGGAAATAGAAAAAGAAATGATCAGAGTAACTTGGAGATATGAAAATAAATCTTGAAAAAGGTGTATAACTGCTATACACTTATTAAGCATGCTAATTGGCAGAAATGAAAAAACATGTCAGTTTGAAGATAAACTGACATCGCCATCATCGCCGCCGCTGCCACCACCACCATCATCGTTATCATTGCCATTACCATCACTGTCATCACTATCATCACCATCATCAACATTGTGGTCATCATCATCTTAAAACCATTAATATTTTATTTCTCTGAAGATTAAATGAAAACTACTTGTAACCATATTTATACTGCATTTCAATATGTAGGTTTCACTAACATACATACTCTGCCACCCTCTTCCAAAGCTGGGTTCGAAGTTACACCTATGAATCAAGCTAGAAGTGTACCAGAATATATTTAGTGCTTTAAACTATGAACATAATCTAAAATCAATTGAACTAGTTAAGAGTCATATGCATATGCTTGCAGAAGGATTGTTCTTTAGCAAAGTAACAGAGGCAATGTAAGTTTCATATACACCATGTATTAATACCATACTTTCACAATTTCTTGAGTTGAACAGTGCCTTTGGAAAGCAAATTGTGTGCACATTTTCAAAGTGTACTACTTATCAGCCCAAGGCCCAGTTTAAAAAATTATGACTTGGAAACTCGGCAAAAGGAGTTTTAGGTTCCTTATGCCAAAATGCTTATTTAGAATCTCTTCACTCCTTGTAAACTATTCCGTTGAGTTCCTGGATACCTTGTATATCTGAAACAGATTAAAGGGGAACGAAACATAAAAATGAATATTTCATTTGCCACCTTAGTTGATTTGTTGTGAGGAATAGATAGCAACACAGGCAGTTTCACCATCCCAAGGTGAGTGGTTCTCATGTTACTCACAGTTGTTGACATGATGCGTGACATCAGTGACTTCAATGAACTTAGTCGAGATATGGAGTTCTAAATGACAAACAAGATTCATATGTTAATACCTTCTAGGTGATAAACAGCAGTCCAATATCTGCTTTAAAGCTGAGTGAACGTGGTATCTGTCCTTGCCAGTTTGAACCAAAAAAGTGTGATTTTGAAGATTTAAACCATTCTGATAGCGATTACAAGACAATGTGAACACCAAAGACCATGCCACCCATTGGTGTAAGTTGAAGGTCATTACATGAAAATGTACTCTTTTTGGAGTACATCCGAGACCAAGACTGTGTTAATTTTCCAAACTGCCAGTACGCAGATATATGTTGAATAAGAGCCAAATCTTTTAAGAAGCTGCTATCCAAAACAATTGCCTTCAGGGCATGACAGGCCTTTGGTTTGCCTTTAATCCGTAATCTATTTCTTCCAACAATTCATCATGTCCAAAATGTTTCCATTCACCATTTTCTAGCCATTTATGTTCATTTTCATATGATGAACTCGCGTGAATTTTTCAATGAATATGGCACTGTTTTGTGCACACTACCGTAAATGGTCTTCCATACCCTCAACTCTAGGTATTGTTTTTCTACCATTTTAATTCTTTTTCCTTACTTTTAGACAAATATCACACATCAAATTCATATTCCGGATACTGGGTTTATAACAGATATCTGACACATTCATGTCTGTCTGTAGGAAAAACTTCCAACTCTACACATTTCCTGTTTCACAAACCTTGTCATTATGTTGTTGCAAGCAGTCTTTACCAAATAACCTTTCACCATACCCCTTTGAACAAGTTCAAAATCAATAATTTTGCAGGAATTTAAATCCGTGACAGAATAAACTAAATATATAGCTGAAAGTCCTGGAGTCATGCTGCACATGTCCTGCCCTGCCCACCATACAGGTCTACCAGAATCTTTTAATGAATTCAAGTTCTTTTTAATTTCTAGAATCCAGATGCTCTAAAAACTGATGCTGCCATATCTCAAATGGTTCTATCAAATGTAGGCCTTGGAAACATTGCAAACTTAGTGATTTGCAGAAGGACTTAAACTGCTGGAACAATATACCTACCAGATAATAATAAAGAAGTTGCTATTAAAGCATTTCCTCCTCGTTTCTTTCCTGATAAATTTTGTGAGTTCCAAGCAAATGTACTATCGCAATAACACACTATTTCAACACATAGCATTGTCCCTTTAATGTAAAACACATAGGTACCTTGAGAAGTAAAAGTATAGATGTCCAAGCAACAATGAAATATTCTGCTGTAGCTTCATTTCCCTGTATGATGAAACACTCTCCTCATCCGCCTTCCTTGTTATCACTTGTATGAAATTCTGAAGTATCAGATTGGCAGAAATTTCCATTCAGCTTATCCTGACCATCATCATTGCTTGTTTCTTAGATGTTTCCAGGTTCCAACAATAATTCATGGGTATATTTTGTTATGAATTCAGTACAAAGTTCACATTTTATTTCTCAATTCCCACCCCCTTTCCTCCGTCACCTGTTACTCTGAATTCTCTTTCACTACTTGTATCATCATCCCTTTCGTTGTCAGTCTTATTGTAACACTGTCACAAAGCTCAGAGATAATGTTTTTACGATTTCCAGCCTAATTTCATTCTGCTTTTTGTTGATTGCTCTTGAATGAAGACGGTGAAGGACCAATTGTCTTGTCGTTTTTATCAATACACGTAACTGTTTCTGTGCTTTGCTTTACTCTGCAGTTGCTGGCACTTATTGGTGACTTTTTAAGGTTTTATTGCTTTAGTTTTAGCCTTGTTAGTTTGTTACTTTTTAACTTACATTTTTAAGCTTTTAGTTATACTTGGGCGCTAATGACCTTAGCAGTTGAGCGCCCTAAAACCACACTACTACTACTACTACTATCAATTTTCTTTAGTACTTGAAGTATATTCATTTTTCCTTATAGTAGGAATAGTTCCAGCTTTTAATGAAGGCCCTCTAAAATTTTTATCTGACATAAGCTGCTTTTTTAATACCTGAGTCTACTATATTATGCCCTTAAAATGTTAAGGACATAAAGGAGTACTGGGACCAAACAAAAAAATCGTTCAAAAGTGCTGAAGCTTTCATGGCCGGCGTTGTCCACTATGTAAAGTAGATTTTCCGGGCTTGTGGGCCGTGGCCGAGTTGGATTGCCTTCCTCCGACGTTTCGCTGAAAACTGCATCCAGCATCTTCAGGGTGATCTGATTAATGAACTCCCGAGTCTAAAGACTGGAGAGCTATGCCTTCCAGCGAGCTATATATAGTCGCGCATGGAGGGAGGGCGTGGCCTGTAGAGGGGCGAGCATGGCAGCTATTGACTGCCTATCGGCAAATGGGATGTCTCTGATCCTGGTATAAAACAGAAGGCTTCCCGTGTCTCGGGTTTTCTTCTCCCTCTTATTAGAGCCGGGAGCCATGTTTTGCTTATCTGCTGTCTCTCTTCTTTTCGATTGAAGGCGTTTTTGTGCTTAAAAATCTCTATTGCTTCCCGAGTCAAGCGAGCCTGGTAGTGGCTTGTCCTTGAGAGTACCTTCGTGTGTTTGTAATTTACGTCGTGACCGAACAATAGTGTTCTTCCACCGCTGACTTGTCCGTCTGCCCTAAGTATCAGCACTCGACTAAAAGAACATGAAAGACATAGCCGGTTAGGGCAGACGGACTGTGTATCTGTGTATCACAGCCTGGACTCCGACCATCTTCCTATGCATTTCGACATACAGGGCGCTATTACGGCCAGTGTCTCTGGCCCTCGAAGGAGAGCTGAGTCCGACTGGAATAAGTTCACCATCGAGATGCACGGGATGGCGCAATCTAGACTGTCATACTATAGCGAGGCAGACATAGATGTCACCATTGAAAACTTTACTGCCTCGCTACGCACGGCCAAAAGAAATGCTACCACATACACCGTAAGACCACCGAGTTTTTGCACGTACCCCGAGGTAGAGCAACTCATTGCGCGGAGACGACGCTTGACAAAACTGTGGTGGTACACCCGTCAGCCTGAATATAAAGTGCTAGCAAAATGGCTACGCAACATCATTCGGCAACAAATTAAAATCAATAAAACTGAACAGTGGGAAAACAAGATGCTGAGTACCACCCATTTGGACTCTTCTTTGTGGAAATTACTCAAGGATTTCAAAGTTTCCACGAGAGTCAACTCCGCAACTGAGGCGCTGCGCACTCAAAGAGGCTTGCACTTCTCCGAAGAGCAGAAAGCCGAGGTCTTCGCTGTCTCCAAGACAGATTCACCGAAAACCCAGTGACCAACCGTGAAATAGAACGGGAGGTCCAGACATGGGTACAAACTTGGGTGGCGCGGAAGCAAGAGCAACAACTACCCACCATAACACCGCAGGAAGTCTTCAAGCTCATTAGGAAATTGCCTAATGGTAAAGCTGCCGGCCCAGACAAAGTGACTAATGAGGAACTTAAGCGTCTCCCGAGAAAAGCCCTGGTGCAACTAGCAAAGATATTTAACGCCTGTTTGCAGCAAGGCTATTTCCCCTCTGCTTGGAAACGAGCCAAGGTTATCATGCTCCCAAAGCAAGGCAAAAGCACCAGACAACCGCAAAACTACCGCCCCATTAGTCAAAAGACTATTCTACTATTGGTAAATTGCTTGAAAAATGTATCCTTTCTCGACTACAAAAACAAGTCTCGGCAACACATGAACTCTCAAATTCACAGTTTGGCTTTAGAAAAGGACATTCCACTTAACTACAACTCCTCAGACTAACTGATGACGTAACAGAGCAATTTAACAATGGGGCTTCAACGTTGGCGCTACTTCTGGACGTAGAAGCCGCATTTGACCGGTGCTGGCACAATGACCTCATTTACAAACTGCACCACAATTTGTCGGCTCTTGAAAATTATCTATACTTGCTGCACAATTTTCTAGAAAAAACGGCAGTTTTACGTCTAAGTGGGCCGCTCCTCCTCTCGAGAGCGAGTGATGCGGGCTGGCGTCCCACAAGGGGCAATAATGTCCCCCTTTCTGTACATATTATTCACTAACGACTACCCAGTGGACGCCAGATGCAAGGTCGCCATGTATGCTGACGACACTGCAAAAAGAACCACCATAGAAATCCACGTTTCGGCCTTGCAGAAATGCAACGTTATGTGAACAACTTCCTCTCATGACAACATGACTCGAAAATCAAAATTAAACCCGACAAATGCCAACTGATTCACTTCTCTAAGAGGCATAACACTTTGGCAATGGACCTAACGGTCGGTGGTCAAATATTGCACTGCTGTCAGCAGATTAAATACTTAGGTGTCACCTTGGACCGTACAATGTGTTGGTCCACCCACATAAAAAATAGCGCCAATAAAGGCAGACAGCGGCTAAAGTTGTGCGCCCCCATCTTCCGTAGTAAACAGTTGCGACTGAAGTCAAAACTGATAATATAAGGTCACTTATTCTCTCGGTGGTCCTGTATGCATGTGTGGCCTGGGCTAATGCCTCCAAAACTGCCCTGAAACAACTCCAAAACCTCCAAAACCTCTCCCTCAGAAAAATCCTCTCTGCTCCACTGCTCACCACTAACCAAACTCTTCACCTCGAAACCCGGATCCCGTTCATCCCGGAGCCGATAGACAAAAGAGCAATGGCGCCATGGACGCGCATTAGAAATCACGAAAATGACGTAATCGCCAACATTGGCAAAGGCGAGCCGAAGCACCGCAAACATACTAGAATAAAAATGTTCTAGATGCGGCTCGCCGACTAATGCAAGTCCACGCAACCTCGTCCCTAGGCCACATACATGTTCCGGCAGAGGCCCTCGCCTCGGAAAACATTCAGGAGCTGAAACCGCGGACAATGTACATAGTGTCAAAGGTGTAAATAGTGCCGAGCGCGAGCTGGGACGCATATTTCTGGTGTGCCCAGTGAAGATGAATGTGTGTGTGTGTGTGTGTGTGTGTGTGTGTGTGTGTGTGTGTGTGTGTGTGTGTGTGTGTGTGTGTGTGTGTGTGTGTGTGCGCGCGCGTGGGTGAATGCGTGCGTGTATGTGTCTAAATAATGTAAATATGTACATATAAAACAAGGACAGAACAGAACTCAAAAAGACAAAAGTAAAACTGTTCTCGGTGACCTAATGATGGTCACCGTATGGGTTTTTGTACATACCACAAAAAAGATGTAAATATGAACAAAGCCAACTGTATATATATATATGTAAATTATAGCCTGTAAGCCGGGCTCAATGTACCGGCACCAGGCAAATATTTTGTAATAAAAATAACTTGTAACTTGTAGCTCTCGGCAGCCGAGGTGTGAACATCTACGGAGGAGAACTTCGGGAGTTCGCAGCAAAGAAGCTGCCACCGCTGGATTAATCGGTTGCGGTAGCAATACCAAAACCGGCGGCTCGGGCATTGTCGCGGTGTTACCAAAGACCCTGCTAAAGCTCTGCTTGGCATTTTACAGCTTGGATGAGTAGAAGGATACGGCCAAAGCAAGTAATCATCAGATTCGCTTAAGCGCCTTTCGGGGTCCGGCCCTCTATCTTTCGTGCTTCTTAGCGCTCACTATTTGTACTTTCTCTACTCTTCTCTTTTCCTCATTCTCTATCTAGGTTTAAGACCCCCGTAGGCTCTTAACCCCCTTTTTTTTTTAGACTCTTTGCTTTTAACTTCTTTTTCTAGACACACACACACACACACACACACACACTACCATGGCTAAGAGCGGCAAGACTGCGCAAACTGCCAAATCACCCACCAAAACCGTAACATCGAGGAGCAAAACCCTTGCTAAATCCAACACCCCGTCTCCTTCTCGTCCTAAAACACCCCCGCCTTCTGAACCTGACACCTCTTCTCCTTCAAGTGCTCAACCTGTTGTCACACCCTTGATACCCCCTCCTTCCACTGCCTCGATACCTACTCCTACCTGGCCCTCTTCGCCCAAACCATGCTCCTCTCACACGCTCACACGCTCACACGCACACGCACACGCACACGCACACACACACGCACACGCACACAGACACAGACACAGACACAGACACAGACACAGACAGACACACACACACACACACACACACACACACACACACACACACACAGATACAGACAAAGCCACTAACACTACACCCGACAGCCAGGTTAAAAGAACTGACTTAGCGCCAATTTATGTCAGCAAAAGCCAGGCCGCGACACTAAGACAACTGACCCATGACATTGACAAGAGTTGCACCTTTAAATACAACTACACTGTCAACATAGCGCGAAACTCCGGAGATTTTGTTTTTAAAACGTTCTCACTAGGTGACTACCAGACTTTGGTAAAACACCTGAAAGGCACCAGCGTACAGCATTACCTAATCCCCCACCCTGAGGAAAGGACTGCCCGCTTTGTAATTAAAGGCCTGTACGCTGAATACTCCGGAGAGGAAATTAAAGAAGACCTGGCACTCTGCGGATTTCAGGCCATTAGGGCCATACAGATGAGAAGGCGCACTAGGGATAGGTCCTCCCTGCCAATGTTCCTAATCGAAATGCAGGATACCGAAGAAAACAGAAAAATACTAGAATTGAAATACCTGGTACACTTTCGAATTAATGTAGAGGTCTATAGGATTGCCACAACCCCAAAGCAGTGCTCACGCTGCCAACAATTCTGGCACGTGAAGAAAGACTGCAGGTCCCCTACTCCCATATGCGCCAAATGCACAGGGCATTACTACTCCGGAACATGCACGGTTCCTCCTAGGGAACGCAAATGCGTTTTATGTGGCGCTGAGGACCATGGTGCAACCTGGCGCGGTTGCACCAAATACTACGCAGCGTGTTCTAAACTGGTGAACACAAATAACACCCATGCGCAGCCTGCTAGGTCCCATAGACAGAGAACACAGTTTTTATATTCTCAGGCTGCTACACAAAACAGTAATACGGAATGGTTCATTAGAAATCCCGATCCAGGCAGTTGCGCCTCCCGCAACTGCAAAGTCGCTCCAGCCCCTCCCCCGCAGAAGGCGGGACCCTTCCACGGCGTTCTGCTCACTAGTGAAGTCACTAGGCATGCAGACTCAGAAAGTGCCGCTTCACCAGGTGGAAGAACAACTATCAGAAATATGTGGCATGCTCTCACAATCCGGGAACGACATTATACAGACTGCATTCTTCATCACACAACTCATAGACAACATTCGCCAATATGGATATAGGTAAATCAGACACAATTAGAATTATCACCTGGAATTGTAATGGGATTCGTAAAAGATCAAAAGAACTAGCAGACTTTTTACAAACACATTCAACACAGGTTGCATTATTAAACGAAACACATTTAAGCCAAAATCACCGTTTTTCCGTTCCCGGATTTCAAATTTATAGAAATGACCGCGACCGCAGAGGAGGCGGAACAGCAATAGTTATTCAAAAACAATATCAATCATTATAGAATTAATTCTCCAACCTTAACTCGCGCCGAAAGCACGGCTATTAAACTTAACATCCACAACACGGATATAGTTATAGCCTCAGTTTATAATCCCCCGGGGGACATAGATATAGACGACGTCAGTAAAATAATGAATCTAGGATCAGAGTTCTTGCTGCGGGAGATTATAACTGCAAACATCATCTATGGAATTGCATAAATCTCAATCCACAAGGGACTAAATTACTTAATTACATTAACAGCACAAACTTCCTAATTTCAGGCCCGGATGAACCAACATTCATTCCTCATTTGCCGAACAATACGCCTGACATCCTAGATATCGCTCTTTTAAATAATATTCCTTATGACACGGACTTCAGAGTCCTACAGGAGCTGACATCAGATCATTTGCCTGTTTTAATAACAATTAATGCTCCTATCGCATTTAAACCAGCTACTCTAACTTTTAACTATAACCAAGTAGACTGGGTAGAATTTAAAGACATAGTAGACCACTATCTGCCTGACCTGCAAATAAATTCAGCAGCAGAGCAAGATGCGGCAATTAATGAACTTGAAACCGCAATAAAAATAGCCACCACTGCCTGCGTGCCCCTAAGGCAGCAGCAGACTATTAATGCTAGATTTCCTCATGACATAAAAGTCCTACAACAAGCGCAAAACAAAGCCAGACGCAAATGGTAAAGAACTAGAAACATCCTACATCGAATCGAATATTTCAAGGCGCGAGACCTAACTAATGAAGGCGCGCGAACATATATCCAAAATCAATGGAATAATACGTTAGAAAATCTAAATCCCCAACAAAATTCAACATGGCGAATAGCCAAATGCCTTACGCGAACACGAACGAACATTCTTCCACTTCAATTCAACAACACTATAGCTGAAACTCCCCAGGCCAAGGTCGAAGCGTTCGCGGACACATTACAAAATGTATTCTCTCCCAACCCAGTAATCGGGCAAGACAACTTTACACTAGAGGTCGAAAATGAAGTAGAAAACTTAGGCCAAACACCAACACACAACAAAATGCGAAGGACTAATCCAGGCGAAATCAGCTGGATTATCAGACATCTGCCCACTAGAAAAGCGCCACGGCGAGACAAAATTCCAAATGTAGTATTAAAAAATCTCCCACAAAGAGCTCTCATGCTCTTAGCAGATATTTACAACTTTACACTAGAAAATGGCCGATTTCCTCCAAGTTGGAAGGAAGCCAAAATAATGCTATTTCCCAAAGCAAATAAAAACCTAGCACTACCAATCAATTACAGGCCAATTAGCCTACTAAACACACTTAGCAAAGTGCTAGAAAAAGTAATCCTAAAAAGAATCAACAAACACATTCACAAGCACAACATACTGATCCCCGAACAGTTCGGGTTCAGAGCACAACACTCCACTACACTGCAACTTCTTCGAATGACCGAACAGATAACCAATGGTTTTAACACAAATAGGTCAACAGGCGCCCTATATTAGGATACTGAACGCGCCTTCGATAAAGTATGGCATGCAGGCCTAATCAAAAAGCTCAGATTTTACGCCTTCCCCGATTCTGCTTTAGCCCTAATTAGAGATTACCTCAGTGATCGAAGCTTTCGCACCACTGTGAAAAATGCAGTCTCGGGCGCAAAGCGAATTAAAGCTGGTGTCCCCCAAGGGAGTTTGTTGGGGCCGACATTATTTAATTTATACATAAGTGACATGCCTGAACTATTAAGAACAAACAAATTCATATACGCGGACGATACTGCGACAGTCACAGTCTACTCAACCGCGAATTATCTATCAACGACTGCAAAATGCACTAAACACGCTTGAACCTTGGTTCTCCAAATGGAGAATCAAAGTAACTGCAAGAAAAACTCAAGCAATAATTTTCACAAAAAGACTCAAGCGCAGACATAATAGGCGTGCCCTTCAGCCGTTAACTTACCAAGGCGAAGGAATCGACTGGAAAGACCAAGAAACTTATCTAGGTCTAGTAATGGACCAAGGCCTCACCTGGAATAAGCATATCACCAAAATCAGGGCCAAGGCCAATGGTCAGTTAAATAAGCTCTACCCAATATTTGTCACGTGGGTTTGCCGGGGAATGAAATGGCAGATTTAGCAGCAAAGACGGCAACTACAGAACCCAGTATTACCATCTCACGTGTTACTTCGGAAGACTTTAGGCTTGAAGTGCGGAGAGCGGTGCTGTCGTCCTGGCACGACGAGTGGTCAGCTCTCCGCGGTAATAAGCTTAGAGAAGTGAAAGAACTTCCGATAAACTGGGTATCTTCCTGTCGCACATCTCGTCGCGAGGAGGTTAGTTTGGCTCGATTAAGAATAGGCCACTGCAATTTTTCGCATGGTTACCTATTTAAAAGGGACCCTGCGCCTCTATGTCCGCTGTGTGACAACTTTTTGTCAGTTCGCCACGTGTTGCTAGAGTGTTGCTCTCTAGCGCACCTTCGGGATTCTCTGCAGCTGCCTGCCAGACTTGAAGAGGTCCTAGCGGACGACAAAACAGCGGTTGATAGAGTTTTTAATTTTTTAGCGGAGTGCAATATCAATTTGAGGATTTAAATTTTTTTAATTATCGGTCTGCTTTTGGACATATTTATCACCTTGTTTCATATCTGGCTATTGCCACTGATTTTTACCTTTGTATATTTTCTTGTTTCTAATATTTTTATTTTTTGAGTGAAATTTATTGCCATGAATCTTTTAAGGGCGCTGATGACCAAGAAGTTGAGCGCCCTTAAACCAAATCCAATCCAATCCAATCTACCCAATCATTAACAAAAACAGCCAACTGAAGGCAAACATGGGTCTTACCTTATATAAGACACTTCTAAGACCTATTCTCACATACGCAGCCCCGGTACGGGGATATGCTGCGAAAACTCACTTACATAAACTACAAACACTACAAAATAGAATAAGAATAATAGCAAAACAACCGCCGGTAGCTCCGGCCTATCTCTTACATAAAGAGCTAAAACTACATTCAATCGAAGAATTCATTAAACGCCTGAGCTTCAACACGTATAAACGGAAAGACCAAAACAATAATGCCCTAATACAACAACTGGGAACATACGACACAGAACTTAACAAACAAAAGACCGCTGTCATTATTTGACAGGACCTTCGGCCTGGGGGAGCCAGAAGTAGACATTCAAGAATACCTCAACACACTTGTAACACTTCCATAGAATATTACCTATAACCATATGGCACAACAAAACTGGCAGTTTGCAAAGTCCTTGCTCTAGCCAAGGCGGCCCAGGGGGTTTACCCCCGTACTTATAAGACATTGGCCCACGATTAAAGGATATGATTCTGGAAACAAAATAGAATTAAACTAAATTTAAAAGCACTAATACCTAAATATTAAGCAAAACAAACGCAGCTCATAGCGCAGACAAACTAACTAAACCAACAAACATATCAACTGACCAAACGCATAAATCTGCGAAGAAAAATACATATAATAATTAAACCTAACTGTAAGAATATCTCTAACGCATCACTTGCGCACATGTTACTATTGAATAAGACGCCACCTCCCCTATGGAGGGGGGACAGCTAACAGCTAAATAATTTATAAACATTACCACCTCTTACTACTTGACATCTCTCTCACAGAGGACATTAACTATTAGGCTAAGACAGGGTTTCCGGGCGGAAACGACACTGCTCCTTACCAAATCCACACCATGAATTCGCCAGGGCGTGATCAGGGCCTCGACCATGTTTACGTCCTGCCTCCAACTCTCGCCCCGGTTAGGCCACACGGCCAACCTACACAATTTCTCCATGACTCCGCAGGTGCTTTTAGCGGTACTGCCGGACTTCCTCTCCCAAATTCTCTCCGGTGGAGGTTTTTTAGTGGGAAGTACCCTCGGGTGAAGCCTACAGTCCCCACTGTGCCTCCCAGCACAGTGGAACTCCATAAATGGATTTTTCCTCCACTCGGAAAAAAAAAAACATAGCTCTCCAGTCTTTAGACTCGGGAGTTCATTAATCAGATCACCCTGAAGATGCTGGACGCAGTTTTCAGCGAAACGTCGGAGGAAGGCAATCCAACTCGACCACGGCCCACAAGCCCAGAAAATCTACTTTACAAAGTTAAAAAAATCTTTCCTTTAGCAAAATTCTACCCACATTTCATAACTTTTGGGAGATCTTTATCAGCTTGGAAATGAGTAAAAATGAATTCCCTTGTATGTTTCACTTCTCTATAAAGTACACTGCTCTTGCACTTCAATACCAAAAAGAGTCATTTATGAAAACCTATGGTGAGCAAGTTGTGAATTTCCACATGCCTGCAGCACGCGGATGGAGTTGATGACATACGAGGCGTTTATTATTTTGCTTGCACAACAGTATCATATAGTAAAAAAACATCTTACAACTGCATTTTAAAGGCCATAATCCTTCATTTAGGAAGAAACATGACTTTTGTGTTTCGCTTCCCTTTAAGGAGATAGCATTACTTCTGCTGTTTATCAATAGTTTACTTTCACATTTTACTGATTACACAGTGGAGTACTTTACTCTGGCAATGGTTCTAAGAACTTCCTTAAAATTCCCTTGGAATGATTTATTCTTCCCAAATGGTTAATTTCGGTTTTTCTTGTGTTAGTATGAATTTGAAAGTTCTGATCTGGGATTTATGTGATGATTGTCACTTCAAAAATGCAAAGCTACTTTGCTTTCCTCTGCACCTTTTATGTCCTTAATGTGCTCTTTTGCAGAAGTTTCTGAAGTTATTCTTGTGTTTCTGATCCACATTTTCTCACAATACCTTCACCCTGTTTGGTAAGTTTTAAATTTATGGAAGTGCCAAATTTGTCCTTGGGAGACTACCCTTAAACTATCGCTCACCTTTACTACAACACAATTCTCTGGAGTACTAAATGAGGTAAAGAAAAGAACATTAATTTAATGATGTACAGTTATGTCAATGATATCCTAACAGAGAAAATATTTCAAAACAAATGCCTGTAACAAACCTTTTCAAGGAGTACGATACTATTTCTCTTTAAAACTTCTCTTTGGTCTTTAGTCATTAACTGCAATCCTGTAATAGGAGCCTGTGTCTCATTAATGACTTTCGGTTCTTCACTGCTATCTTCAACACGGAGCAATGGCTGAGAACGTGTATTACTCTCTGGATTTGATGTCTGCTTTTTCTTCTTTCTTTTTTTCACATCTGCTTTAGATTTATTTTTCATTTCTGGCAAGTTATCATCTTTAGGATCCTGTGATGAAGTAACTGTAGTAGATTTTGAAGTAGGCAACCGTGGCTTTTTTGATTTTTTCTTGCGATTTGGATATGTTTTCTGAACTGCCCCACCAGTTGCTTCCGACATTGCCTCTACCTAGAAAAACACAAAATCGAATGATAAATAGATTCAGGTAAGTAAATTAAATCCCTCACTTCATAAATGCTGATCTACAGACAGGGTGCTTTGAATATTTTTTAACATAATATACAGATTATTCTCTAAAACAATATGCCCTTGCTATTAAAGAAGTAGAGGTATATATTTACTCTCATGTGTAAACCAAATAAGTTGCACAGATTGCCATTTTATTTGCTTATGTTGGGATATATTTGAGTGCGCTAGTGTGTCATAACCAGGCATGCGAATTTCTAAGCATTAAAGTCAGGACAAAAGGAAATGAAGTTTTACTGTAACTGGACTTTACACAGAAATGATACAGTATACAAATCACATTATTCCTTGTACAGTCTGCTAGCATTTGCAGACAGCACTCATCAGACCATGTTTACCAGCCTGTCAGTGATCCTTTGCAACTGTTATTTACATTCTTTATATTGGTAGTGGTTTGAGCGTAGATAACTTGAAGGCCAAATGCTTCATCGTTCCTATGCCTAGTCATGATAGCCAATGTTGACTATTAAAGATAACCGTACACATTTATCTACATCACCACAAAATTTAATATGACCATAAAAGAAGAAAAGAAAAACAAACAATATGTACATTATTTGCAAGTAAAACACAGGCACCTGTAAATTTATTTATTTGATTATTTTTGTTTGTTTTTTTAATGGCACTGTCAATTGTCAGGATTATAACAGTGACGCTGGTGTGCCAGAATTTTGTTACACAGGAGTTCGTTTATATGCCACTAAATCTATCGACACGGAGCTGTTGTTTTTAAGCACTCTTAAAAATCATCGGTCTGGGCCAGATTTGAGCCCGCTTCCTTGGGACCATAGGCCAGCGTCTAACCAACTGAGCCACCCAGACGGACCGGCACCTTTAAAGCAACAGTGTTAGGTCTTATTTGAACTCAATTATGCATAACTCTATGATCTGCATGTGCTATTTCAGGGTATTTCCGGTTTAAAAAGCATTATTAAAAAACAAAAGTTCTTCAAACATATAAATTATGTTTATGGAGAGTAAAAAAATTTGATACACAAGATATTCAAGCTATAAAGCAGCTTAATACTAAATTGTTAATACTTCAAATAATGAATATTTCACTATGAAATAATAAGAAAACAGACTAAGCTTGCTTAAGTAGGACCTAAGCCTTTCATGAAACATTTTAGCTATAATTTCTTGGATGATCTCTTGAGTCAACCTTATTGCATTCATATTACTGAGGTTAACAGCAACGAAAAAGTGAAGCTCTTTTGTTTATTGTCACCATTCAATATAGAGCTTCTCTGGAAGGCAGCTTGCAGATATACAGCAATTATTGCATGCTCATTTGTAAAACAATAATACAGTAATGAACAACAGCCACATCCCAGCTTAATAGTCTTATAACAAAGGCATTTGGTGACTATTATTGATATGTGTATTTACTCATGAATATTAACTGGATTTATTTGTATAGTACAGTTAATCATGCCAATATTTTTACATATTTCTTAAATAGCTTTTATGAGGTTGTTAATAATGCCTTTCCATTTATAACTTTTAGACCCCAACTGAATAACAAATGTAACAATAAAAAGTGGTACAACGATGAACTCCGAATTTTAAAGGACAAACGTACGATATTTTATGATCTTCATGTTTATTTTGGTATGTTTTGTCGGTCTGGGTGACTCATTTGGTTAGACGCTGGCCTACCGATCTCAAGGTCGCGGGTTCGAACCCGGCCCAGGTCGATGGTTTTTAAGTGTGCTTAAAAACGACAGCTCCATGTCAGTAGATTTACTGGCGACGCTGATGTGATCCTGGCAATTGACAGCGTCGTTAAACAACAAATTATTATTATTATTATTATTATTATTATTATTATTATTATTATTATTATTATTATTATTATTATTATTATTATTATTATTATTATTATTATTATTATTATTATTATTATTATTTGGTATGTATGAATACAAAAGCAGATACATTGAATTGAAAAAGAAATACCTACATACCTTAAAGTTGACTAAAGTGAACTACTATTCTGCATTCATTAAGAACCCTAATAATATATCAAAATCCTCCTGGTTTGCAATATCTGAACGTTTAAATTCTAATTCTAAGTCTGATACATTCCCACCTATCTAAATTGTGAGGGGTTTAATTCTTTCTTTATTGATAAGGTCAATGACATCGTGAATAGCATACCCATTACTAATGAATCAATGTCCTTTCTAAACAAGCTGCCCAAGCCTAAGTGTAATTTTGATTTTTTAGACCTTAGCATTGAAGATGTTTACTCTGGAATCTGAATAATAGTACATGCATGGATGTATACGGAATCAATTCCAAAAATTCTTAAATTAGCTGCTCCATATATATGTGAACCATTAACTTATGTTTTTAATAGTTGCCCCAAAAAGCTGGTCATTTTTCGGACACTTTTAAATTATCCAAAGTAATATCAGTATTTAAGAAAGGAGATAAAACCTGTTATGAGAGCTATAGACCTATTATTACAATAATTGGCAAGGTTTTTGAAGCATTGTTATGTAAGCAAATTGTGATTTATTTTGAAACCAACCAGTTGTTTAATAAAAGCCAACCGTTTAATAAAAGCCAATTTGGCTTCAGACATGGCATGAGTACAATAAAGGCTACCACCAGCTTTCTGAAACAATGCTATCAAAATATTAATAACGGTAACATTGTATCAACTAGACTTTTTGATCTCTCCAGAGCCTTTGACATTGTTTCACCAAACATTCTTTAAGAGAAACTGAATTTTTACGGTTTTCATAATAATATCATTCAATTTCTAAGGTCTTATTTTAGCAATAGGACTCAGGCAACTTATTTTAATGGAAGTTTATATGCGTTCAAACCTGTAAATTATGGAGTTCCTCAAGGATCAATTTTGGGACCTGTAGTTTTTTATTATTTATGTTAATGATCTTCGCATTTCAATTAGTGATGTCTACTCATTTTTATGCAGATGATCTAACAATTACCTTTTATGACAAAGCTAAACACACATTAAGACCTAGGCTACACACAGTAACATTAGTAGTTAACAATTGGTGTAATGCCAATAATTTGAGCATAAACACTGGAAAACCTACTGACATTCAGTGTAAATGTAATACCAGATATCTTGGAAGCTCCATAAAATGTTTAGGTATTTATACTGACTCAGACCTTGGATGGCCAAAACATATTAATTATATCTTTAAAAAATTTACAACTGGAATTTTTATGCTGAGAATTTTAAGTCATAGTGTAAGTAAGGATGTGCTGATGAAAGTGTCTTATGCTCATATTTATTCGCATACTAATTATGGTTTGCTTTTCTGGGGGAACCACTCCTTGGCTGCGAAGATCTTTGTACAACAAAAAAGGGTTGTTACACTAATCTGTGGAGTTCAACCAAAACAACATTGTAAACCACTTTTTATTGATTTAGGTATTTTAACCCTGCTATCAATGTATGTGCTGACCTGCCTCCTGTATGTTAAGGAAAATTTTAGCACTTTTACAGTTTGCTCGAACATTCACAATTATACGACACGAAATTGTCTGAATTTAAACATAAACAAATTTAAACATACAAAAATTCAGAACAGCTTTATAGTGCTTTCTAATAAACTTTATAAAATTTTACCCCAAAGGATAAGAGACCTCCGTATTTCAAATTTTAAAAGGACTTTGCGCCATATATTGATGGCCAATCCATTGCATTCTGTGCATGATTTTCATAATCTAGCTAGGTAATTTTAAATTATGACATTGCTATCCTGTAATAGTTTTTGGCAATAAACACTATCTACCTATGTAACACCTAATAATACACATGCAACCCTTGGCCCTGGAGCTGTGCAAAACTGAATAAGCTTTTTTACTATCCCTGTCATTTCCAAACTAAGAAGAAAAGAATATTGCAATTTCAAATAAAAATAAGGACAATTTCATAACACTTTCAGCCCTGTTTGAGCTTTTTAAACATTCATGAAAGTATGAAGAATTATTAGTAAAACCATTACAGATTCCACAACTTTGCACAAATGACTGGATCCTGTCAATCCTGATGATAGCCAACAAATTACATGCTAGTACTGAAAGTTTGAATCTAACAATAATGACATGGCTGATCATCAAAGAAGCTAAAATAAAATAGAGGAATTTATGTCTTAAATGCAACACAGTCAAAACAAAAATTAGCCTATTATAAGAATCCCTAAACAGGGAAAAATTAGCCTAAAGCACATTTTGTACAGGTATAAAAACATAGTGTTAGATAGTACCAATTAAAATTATAACACAAATCACTATATCACAAGTGAAAACTTATAACACTAATTTTGTATTGTGAACTCACCAGTCACATTATCAAGAAATACAAGTCCCCTTTAGATGATAATTCTATCCAAGTATGACAGTTACTTCGCCCATCGGTCTGATCGGCCGATAGGGCGAAGGTACAGCCATATCCATCAAAAACCATCTTACCCACACTCTTGTAACCATTCCCCCGCTTCCACACCTGGAGGCGACCGCCATAAGGCTACCCTTGGACGACACCGACCTAGTGCTTGTGGCGGTATACGACCCGCCGGATAGCCACTTCTACGAAGCGGACATCACGGCACTCCTGAACCTACACCATAGGGTATGCATTGCAAGCGACTTCAATGTAAAACATTCAAGCTGGCAAAGCCGCGCCCAGAACGTAAAGGGCCGGGAACTATACCGTCTCATTAGCGGGAACCCCGCCCTTTTCGCACACGGTCCGAGATGTCCAATTCATTTTCCGACACACGGCACGGCGGATGTAATAGATTTCATAGTCGCCAAAAACATTCCATTCCATCTGGATCTCTGGGTGGTTAATGCTCTGGACACAGATCACAACCGAGTTCTGGTCGACTCAGACGGTAACCTTACAGCACTGGGAACGCCAGACTGGGTGGAGGAAGTCGACTGGGATGCAGCCGTCCTAGCCCTCCAAAACTCCGTGGAAACACATTCTCGAATACTCAATAGAGGCTCTCGAGGCGGCAACCGCGGGGTTCACGACCACAGCCCTAAATGCGGCCCGTGCTCAAACACAACGCATCCCTACTGAAGCAACAAACCCCAACATCCATCCCTGTTATGCTGAAGCGCCTCATCCAAGCGAAAAATACTGTGAGAAGGTTATGGCAGAGATTTCGTCGTCCTTGGGTAGGAGAAGTACACCAGAGGTTCAAATTCCTGGTCAGACGTCTAAGACAACATAGGCAAGCAGCCTGGGAACACACACTGCGCCACGTAAATCTCCAGGAGAGGAAACCGTGGCATATTGTTCGAGGCCTGCGCAAAGATAAGACTGTGTACTAGCATCCACTGCACAGCCCTCGCGGAAGACTTGTTTTCGAGCCGAGGGAGAAAGCAGAGGCGCTAGCAGACTATCTGAAAACTCAATTCCAGCCCAGAGAGGACCCACAGGACGATGACCGCACTGACCTCGTTGAACAAACGGTGGAGGGCTTCCTGGAAGCCCACCCGCGAACCACGAGGAGTTCCACATCCCGATAGTTGTCCCTCACGAGGTAACTTTAGTCATCCAAAAACTCAAATCCCCAAAAGCCGCTGGACAGGACCGCGTAACAGCGGAGGTGCTCCAGCATCTACCCCTCAGAGCCGTGATTCATTTGACCCGGATTTACAACGCATGCCTCAGCTTACACCATTTTCCAGCTGGAAACAGTCTGGTATTCTGGAAACAGGCGCGCGTGGTATGCGTTTTGAAGCCGGGGAAGAATCCGGTTTTCCCGTCTAGCTACCGACTCATCAGCCTCCTGCCAGTTGTCTCGGAAGTGTTCGAGAGACTGCTCCTGACCCGCCTCCGACTTCATCTGGAGGAAAAGGGCCGCCTACCGGAACATCAGTTTGGTTTTCGCTCTAGCCATTCCACGAGTGAGTAGTTCGAACGGGCTGCGCAATATTTTGCCTACCTGCATCCTCGGCGCTCGTTGCCGTCTGCCGCTATCATAGAAAGGCGCGAATGAAACCATACATTTTTAGAACTACTTTTAGAGCCTTTACTTAACAACTTTATGAAAGAAGATGCTGAAACAGGTCATTATCGTTGTCCATACATTTTTGGTACCTCTTCAGGAAATTATCCATTACTCTAAAATACGATCTGAAGCTTCCCTGGCGACGAATATGTTCACGATGTTCTCGGGCTTCGAGCCAGGTGTAGTGATGAAGAGCCATCGTGTTTTCTGCGCGGTCCGTACTAGCGGACAGTACATATACTGGTCCTTTCACTCGTATACATTAAGGGAGGCGAACTTCGAGAAGCTACTGGAAGAGCCCGTCTAGCTGTTTGGTACAGCGAGAAGAAGGGATCAGAGCCAGCTCTACAAGACCCAACTTCGCCGCGCCGCGAGAGGCTTCACTGGTCTCGGCCAGCACAGCATCGACTGCCGGCACACGCGCTACGCGTTTGCCGCACCGGTTAGCAACTTAGTTGCTGACTGAAACTACACTTAGTCTTTTTGGACAGGCAGAGCAGCAAGGCCTCAGCCACCATCCATCTGGATTGGTAAAGGCGCACCTAGGTGTCCGGCCCCCTGCTGCTCGCGTCTTTCGGCACCTGCCAGAGACTCTTTCTCTACCGCTATATTCTTCTTTCCTCTTTTCTATTAGGCTAAGTCCCCCCAGCCCCCTTAAAACCTACTCTACTTAAACTTTTCAACACACTACAACTGACTCATCTCTCTGAGATGGGTAAGACTAAGACTAGACGGTCCCCGACTTCCCTACGGACGACGCGACGTAACGTGACGCGTACTAACCTTGACTTTACCGGCTCCCAACCTAGTACTCCCACCCATCCCTCCAACCCTAATCCCACTGCCCCTGTTGCCTCCTCTCCTACTCCCACCACCGAGCTTCAGAACACTCCTCTGCCGCCATCCCGCTCCTCTTCCAGAGCCTCAACTTCTTCGCGCTGCTCCCTCTCCAACATCCAAAATCCACCAGCAGCCATTTCTCCTCCCAATACCCCTCCTAGGCTTCCTACGCCCAAGTCCCATACCACTGCTAACTCCAAAACCTTCCCTGATCCAAATGCCCCATCCAGCGCTCCGCAGCTCGGCTCCCCACCCCTGCCCGCTCCCCCTCCTACCGCCCCTTCCCATCCCACCACCCCGCCTGCTCCTTCAACCCAGCCCGATCCCCAACCTCTCCTTGATTCCCAGCCCAGTCCTCAACCTGGCCCCTCAACCCGACCCGATCCTCAACCCCTCCCTCCAACCTGCCCCAACACCCAACCTAGCGACTCAACCTTACCAAACCCGACCTACGCTCAAGTTACAAAACACCAGCGCCCCATTTACATTGATCAAAGACACTCGACGGACATAAGTAAACTCCTCACTGACTTCACGAGACGGACTGGTATAAGAGACTTTGAGGTACGCCGGGCCTCCCTGACTCATGACTACCAAGGACCAAAACCCCAGACGATTACCGCCGGCTATGCGATCACCTCAACCAAGCCAACGTCTCATACCACGTTGTGACATCCAGGCAAACACAAACCTGTAGAGCGGTTATTAAACGCCTCTACATGAATGGCGCAGAGCACGAGATCAAGGAGGAACTGGCGGCCTCCAACATCTCGGTGGTAAAGGTGACGCAGCTGCGCCGCTTCAACAGGGAAAGGACCCCTTTGCCCCACTACCTTGTTGAGCTGACATCCCAGGAAGATCTTTCAAGACTATCCCGAAAGACGTTCATCCTTTACTCTAAGGTGGTGATTGAGGATTACTGTCCTCCTCGCTTCCCCAAGCAGTGCGGCAGGTGCCAGCGATTGGGCCATCTGGCCCCCAATTGCAGGGCCGAAGCAGCCTGCTCGAGGTGTGCGGGGAGGCATGAGTCGCAGTCATGCAACGTCCCTCTAGAGCGGCGCAGGTGTGTACTATGTGGCTCGCAGGGACACGGGGCACGCTTTCGTGGCTGCCTGGTGTATCAGCGACACCTGGCCGCGCTACGGACGTCAAACCAGGGAGTACAGGCACCAACACAGACACAAACACAGACACCGGCTCAGACACAGACGCAGACACAAACCCAAACAAATGGGAGAAAGCCGGGACCACCCGCCAACCGGGGAGCTCCCACTGCAAACCCTGGCACGAGCACAGGGACCAGTGCGCTTCCCCCAAAGACGGCGGCAAGAGCTCCCAACAGCTCGAACCGCGACGCCGTCAGGCGACCCCCCAAAACCAGACAAGCCCAGGACCACTCCCGCGACAGTCACTACCCCACACGTCTCTCCGTTAATAGCCCAGAGTGGTTTCACAACTTAGAGATGTGCTACATGGCCCTGGACAGACTACAAATCAAGCCTGACGAGACTATGGACACACTCCAGGTCTACTACAACTTCTTCCAACGACTTCTTGATGTGATACATGATGGACGTTAATCCCACGACTAACTTAATGACCTGGAATACACATGGACTGAGACAAAGAAAACATGAACTTCTCGACTTTCTAGATAAACACGACATACCAATAGTCCTTCTGACAGAAACTCACCTAAGCCCTAGTGATAGATGTAACTTACCCGGATAGTATCTATATAGAAACGACAGAGATAGGCGTGGTGGCGGCACAGCCATAGCTGTCCGCAGAGACAGCCCATCATCAAATACCAGTTCCACCCTTGCACAGACTCGAGGCAACTGCTATAGCTACCACAATTAACAACAATCACATAATCATCGTCTCAGCGTACAACCCACCAGGCGACATAGTCACAGCAGACATTAACTCGCTCCTGCAGTTAAACCCAAGTGTTATAATAGCAGGCGATTTAAATGCCAAACACCCACTATGGAGCTCAACCAACATGAACGCGGCAGGCCAAACCCTATTACGCCATGAAAACAGATCTGATTATATAATACACGCACCCACAGAACCGACATACGTCCCGTTTCAGGCAAACCAAACGCCTGATATTCTAGACATAGTGCTAGAAAGGCAAGCCGGCGCCCGCGTCTCGCTCAAAGTTTTTAACGAGCTATCGTCAGACCATCTACCGGTCCTTATCAAACTTGAAGGCCCTCTCCGGAGTGTGCCACCCAGACCAAGGCGAAATTATAACAAAGCTAACTGGGACACCTTCTCAGAAACCGTAGATGCCCAAATGTCGGACATTAAAGTTGACTCAATTGAGGATATAGATGCTGCTACTGAAAAGGTGGAAAAAGCAATACAGTATGCCACAATGGTGGCAGTTCCACTACAGCGGCAAAAGAAAACAATTGTACGCCTGCCAACAGACATACAACGTCTTACTAAACAAAGAAATAGAACCAGGCGACAATGGCAACAGCACCGACATCCGACACTTCAGAACCAACCCAACAACTTCGCGAGCGAACATCCACTGTTATATCCACCCAGTGGAACGATACATTACAGTCACTAAATCCGGGCACCAACACAGTATGGAGAATAGCAAAATGTCTCACCAGAGACAAGATCTCCATTCCCCCTCTTCACGTGGGTCAACATATCGCAACCACGGATGAAGAGAAAGCAGAAGCACTGGCAGATGCACTAGAAAATACACTCAAACCAAACATAACGCCATCACTGCCAGTATTTGTAAACGAAACTGAAGCCGTAGTTCAAAACATACATGAAAGGCAAACGCACGACAGAATTAGAAAAACACATGCCTGCGAAATCAAATGGATCATCAGACATTTACCAAAAAGAAAAACACCAGGACCAGACAAAATCCCGAACATTGCGCTGCAACACTTACCGGCCAGCGCACTCGAAATACTAACGAAACTATTCAACCTCTGCCTTTTGCACGGCTGCTTCCCAAATAGGTGGAAAACAGCAAATGTGCTACACTTCCCGAAGAAAGGCAAAAATAACGCGAATCCACAAAACTACAGACCTATTAGCCTGCTTAACACGATGAGCAAACTTCTTGAAAAAGTAATACTAAAACGTATTAATGCATTTATTATAAAACATAACATCTTAATTCCCGAACAATTTGGCTTCAGGGCCAACCACTCAACCACACTGCAACTCCTGCGTGCCACCGAATACATTACGAAAGGCTTCAATTTCAATAAGTCAACGGGAGCCGTCCTACTTGACATAGAACGTGCTTTCGACCGCGTGTGGCATGCAGGACTGATACGAAAAATGATAAACACTAAATTCCCGGACACAATGATTAAACTAACAGCGAACTATTTGCGCGGGCGATCTTTCTCCTCGCTAGCGAACGATGCAAAGTCCACACCCCGCCCAATTCTGGCGGGTGTCTCTCAGGGTAGTATACTCGGGCCGCTTTTATTTAATATCTATATAAACGACATCCCGAAAAGCGCGAACACAACATATCTCCTGTATGCTGACGACACGACGATTATGGCTCAGTCAGGTAAACCTGCATTCGTACACAGAAACCTCCAGACATCACTGGATCAGCTGGAGCCCTGGCTCGCCCAATGGCGAATAAAAGTCAATGCCACTAAGAGTAAAGCTATAATGTTCACAAAACGCAGAAAACACTTCCACCCGAGGCATGGACTGCAACCGCTAAAACTTTTTAACAATGATATCACCTGGACCAATAAAGTAACGTACTTAGGTCTAGTGATGGATCCGGGACTCACCTGGCGCTCTCACATAGAGGAAGTGCGCAGAAAAGCCTATGCTCAATTGAGCAAGCTGTATCCCTTAATCAACTACAGTAACGCCCTACAGCTCGACGTGGGCCTAACACTTTATAAAATGCTTATACGGCCCATACTGACGTACGCGGCGCCGGTCTGGGGCTACGCGGCAAAAACACATATCAAAAGAATTCAACAACTACAAAATAAGATACTGCGTATAGTAGCAAAAGTCCCATACTTAGCACCATCCAAAAAACTGCACGAAGACCTACACATGCATACGATAGAACAATTTATCAAAAAACTAGCCTTCGACTTATACAATAATATCCCATCACACCACAATACACTCATCACTACACTTGGACAATACGAAACAACCATCGACAAACACATGAGACCACTATCCCTTTTTGACAGAAACTTAACCAGCCCAGACATAGACGACGCCATAAACGACTACCTTGACAACCTGATACATTAAGCTAATCCACCGACTTTGCCTTTATGTTACAGACATACCACGTGACGTCCATCTCCCACAGTGCCCTCCAAGACCTTGCGCTACCTAGCCAAGGCGGTCCCAGGGGAGAGGGCCCCCTCGGGAGTGGCACTGGCCCGCACCTGCACTTTAGGCAGACTGCCCGCCAAGTGTGCACTCCAGACGACCAGGCGACACCCGGAAACACAGAGAAAGAAAGGGGAAAAAAACACACACACAGACGCGGCACCCATCGAGGATGCCAAACACCGACGCGGCTCCCAATATGGACGCCAAGCACAGACGGGGCTCCCACTAGGGACGCCTAACATAGAATAAGTAAAAGCACTATAAAGTTGTTATAAGTAAAACTACGACGAATTTCATTTTCACTGTCACCTCAATCTCCCCAGGCTGTAGCCAGGACTTGATCATGACTGCAGCCCGGGATCTCATCGTTGACGCGCTCGCATGCACTGCATGCCAGCATGAAACATTGCGTCACTGACCGGGGTGCAAATGCGGGACCCGACTATCATACCCACAATCATTCACCAAATTCTCCCCTGCAAGACAGGGCATCTCTTCTGTAATTACCAGCTGTTACTGCCCCGGCAGGCAGCTCTCATACATCACCATTGAACGCGCAGAAGCCCTAATACAGCTCTGCAAAGAAATGTCTTCCCGTGGGGTTTTTTAGTGAGTAGGCTGCCCGGGTTCGAAGCCAGGGTAGGAGTCTTACACTCGCATGCACGCGTAAGTAGCCTTTTTCCCCACCACAAAAAAAAAAAAAAAAAAAAAAAAAAAAAAAAAAAAAAAAAATCACTCGTATACACATACATACTGTTAAGCCCTCACAAGTCCTTGTGCTACCTAGCCAAGGCGGACCCCGGGAGACGAGGGCCTCCCCGGCAGTGGCACAGGCTAGCTCCTGCACTGCAGGCAGACAGCCCGCCACGTGTGCACTTATATGACCAGGCAAGAACAGGTACACGATTAATGACGAAGCCTCCGGCTTGATATCACCATAGTAAGTAAGATTACCAGACACAGTGGAAGTTAGATCTACAAGTTGTAAATCATGTCACCATAACTGCCCCTAGTTACATAATCGTAGCTTAAATACTTCTAGTATAGATCATAGGCCTTAAAATTAAATAATAATAATAATAATAATAATAATAATAATAATAATAATAATAATAATAATAATAATAATAATAATAATAATAATAATAATAATAATAATAATAATAATAATAATAATAATAATAAATAAACAAAAAATAAAAAAACATACTCTAAGGACAAGAAACGAAACCTTCGGGTGGAGATTAAAACTAAACATCCTCATCTCAATCATCCCTAACACCCATCTACACTATATGTAGCACCTAACGATGCCAAATGGCTGAAACACAAATGATCACCATCAACTATCAAACACATCACCATTAATTACTACCAGGGGGCACTCAGGGCTTAAGTCATGTTTGCCCTCCGGCACATCAGTAATACTCGCTGTTATTGCCACTGGCAGGCAGCTTCCATCTTTCACCACTGAATGTGAAGGTGCTTAATGCGGTACTGCAGCATAGAGGTCTCGACCTCAAGACTTTTTTTTTTTTTTTTTTTTTTTGGTGAGTAGGCTCCCCGGGTTCAAAGCCAGGGTAGGAGTCTTACACTCGCATGCGTGCATGCGGTTAGGGCGTAAGTAGCCTTTTTCCCCACCACAAAAAAAAAAAAAAAAAAAAAAAAAAAAAAAAAAAAAAAAAAACCTCGTGTTAGTCATTCATCAGACTGATGATGGGAGAGATGCACACTCCCGAAACGTCGATGGCTCTTCATCACTACATCTGGCTCGAAGCCCGAGAACATCTGGAATATACCCATTACTCGCCGTAGTTCACGTTGAGAAATGCTAGCAATTTCTTGACGGGTACTTAAAACATAGTGTGCAAGACAAACCCACACACCCTGGAAAAATTAAAACAAAATATTCGCCCCTCGGGGACCTAACGAGGTTGACTGGACCCCGTGCCAGATCTCCCAGCGAGGGAAAAATCCCCACGCCGGTACCGGGATCGAAACTGGGTGCTCCTCAACAGAGGTAGGCGCGCTACCACTGCGCTACGGAGGCAACTAGGTTTGCAATAATTTGCTCCCAAGATGCTGAATATACTAATGTCTATGGCCGCGCCGTGGCCGACCGCTTGACTCTCACCAAAGCGACCCGTGTTCGATCGCAGGCTTCCGCATGTGGGATGGGTGGTGCACATACCGGCGCCGGGGCGGGTTTTCTCCGGTTGCCCCCGCCATCCTTCCACCAATTGCCCCATCCTCCTTTCCTCCCCTTCCATTTCCCTTCACTATTCACTTCGTCCATCCTTTCATCCGTTTGGTCTCTTTCAGGGTCGAAGTGTCAGTAGGCGTTCGGGTGCAGCATGGTGGGATGAAATGCTCTGAGTGACTCCGTCCCGTCATGGTAGCCGGGCACCGGATAGTGTCCACACCGAGGCCCTCGAGATTGGTTGAGAGCCCCCGCAGGCGGCGCTCTGCGCGAACCGGTGGGACCGGTGTACTGGCTGGTGTCAGGGAGTTTCTAACTGAGAAAATTTAGGGACCCTGGCCTCTGCTGTGTCTGCTCTCCTGTGGTCTGGTCACCCTGTCTCCTCTCGCCTCTCCCCTCCCTCCAGGGGGCGCCTCTTCGGGGTATATGCACAAAAGATCTCTTGAGTGCCGAACTCTCCCTCCGCCTCTGTCCTACCTTCTATTAGTGTCTACGTACATGTGTAAATAGTTTTTTTCTTGTATGCAGACTCAAAGCTACAACATAAAAGTGCGCGAGTGCGAGAGTATGTGTATGAGTAAAAATAAGCTGCCTATTTTCAAACATTCCAAATGGGTAAAGTACTGCTCAAAATATTTGAAGCAACTTCTTAGCCATATTTATGTAGTCGAATGCTTCTGCGGTTACATGTTTTGTGCTTAGATTATATTGGATTAGAAAGCACTCTGTAACTTCGCTTTGGCCAGGAAAGCCTCTGGACGGTGAGCTTGTCTTTTACACTTTGAATTGCTAAATTCTAAGAATTCTTCCCCTTTCTAATTCTAAGAACTGGTATCGTACATGCGTTATCAGGCAACTCTCTGATTTCTGAATGTACTGAGATCTAATTACCTGAAACTTGAGCCAACCGTCTTCTGGTTGACTGAGTTCACCAGAATGCCCTATTGCCTTAGCTACTCTGGCATCTAACTAATCTTCCTCAACACCTAACTAGCTTGATTAATGACTTCGTATCCATTGACAGTTTCGTAATTTGTGCTTTTTACACTATGCATTTATTTTAATATATCGAAATTATTTATTGCAATTATGTATCTACCTAGTTTCTTTATAAAATTACGCTGAAGAGCGAAATTTACCATAAATATTTTGTGTTTCTCAAAATATATCATTTCTTATATATTTCGATGTGCTGAGTTCAGATTTAGCCTTTGTTTTTATCTAGCACCCTCAGTTTTCTAGTAAATTGTACAGTTTCACTATTGGGCATGTATTAATAAAACAAAGGCCACTGTAATATGCAGTAGCACCCTGCTTAATAAAATAATACAATTTTGTAAAATTAATCAATTAACATACTGCATGAAAACGTTGCTAGCTCGTTTACACGCCCATCCTCCACTGATGTCAGTTGAATTTCCGCCGTTTGCTGCTCCTGCAATTTCCTGCGGTTTCTCTTATGAGGTTCCAGCAATAACCTCCAGGCTCATTGGGTTTTCATCTTCCTTGATACCATTTCTACATCTCAGGAACGACTTGGATTCTTTCCCCAAGTTCCTCACTCATTTGTCCACGATTTCTAGAGAAATAGTCCAAATGGGAACGCAGGAGTCGAATTTTTACTTCCTCTACTACGTACAAGTAGGGGAAGTATTGTATTCCACCCAAAAATTCGATGTCGAGATTTCACCGGAAATATATGTTATGAGGCCCCCGAATCCATAAAGAGCATGCTTAGCAAAAGGTAACAGCATAACTCAAAAACAAAAAGTCTGTTAAAAACCAAAGTTGGTACTTCAGTTTAATACGCTTCACGGATGCGACACGAAGATTTTGAGGAAAATTTCTCCACCCTAAATTACCCTTTACATGTGAATCTTTTTAAAAAAAAAAATTGATTTCCTCGAAAACGGCTATAACGATTTTGATTAACCCTTTGGCTGCCAGGATCCGATGAAATCCGATGCCAATTGTCTTTGAATAATGTTATGATCCAATCCGATCCACCGAAGTTGGTTCTTCGCGTTCAAATAATTTACTAATTGTGCCACAGATGGTGCATGTGTCCACTTCTATCTAATCTACGATATGTAAACTATGCGTTGGTATCATTGTTTGTCTGTTAGTCTCTGCATTTCCTGTACAATTGTTTCTTTCTTCTGAGGTTGTCACGCGTCGGGCCATTTTAGCGCGCTAGAACAAGATGGCGGTAAATACGTCTGTCTTGTTGGTTGCGTGCACAGTATTTATTATATACACTTTTCGATATTTTTTATTCACTAATTTCTCGTGGCGTTTGGTTAATGGCCATTAAAGAATGTCATACTGGAATAAGAAATCTCTGACAGAAGACGAAATTGCGGCAACATTGCTGGTAAGTGACAGGTGTAGTGATATTTCTCTTAGTGATGATGACAGTGACATATACGAAATAAACAATCATGTGTGTTCTACGCAGTCTCCGGCAGGAAATGCCACAAATCAGGATGAAGATGAACTGGATACGAACTGGCAAGATGTAATTAACCATGAACATGAAACTTTTTGGAACATACAGTCCGTCTGGTCTAAGTTGGAACATGACCTACTTAGCGCTACCCCTCCCTGTGATATGGGAGGGATGACAACACATCGCCACGGCTATCCGCGACTGCCTAGTCTGCGTCTGTCGGTAATACGTGTTTCGACGAGTGTACGGGCTACTTATATACCCTTAATATTGAGAGTGAAATATGGAAATGCTGGTGATGCGTTTAGTCCTGCTCATTGTGTTGACAATCGTATTGTTCCAAGCTGGTGTTGGAAGAAAGGGGAAACCTCTTCAATCTGATGCACGGGAAGTTGTATGTTTGGTACATAAGTGTTTTGCTGATGAACTAGAGGCGTTAACATCGGGTAAACCAACAATATCCGTGACACAGGTCATGGAAAGAACCGCCGCAGCTACTGGTGTATCTCACACTTCAATATACAGAATTTTGCAAGAAAAAAAGAAAGCAGACGCAAATGGGACCGCTGTTAGAACACCAGGAAGGAAACGACCAAACAGACAACCAACAAGCACAACAGCCGCTTCATTTACAAAGGCGGCTATTCGTAGTACAATTTATAGGTCGTACACATCGCATTTCTTGCCCGAAAATTGGAAAGCTGTCTGTGAGCATGTGAAGCGCGTAGAAGAAATGTACTGGAGAAAAAGACGAATTAATGGACGACATATTGGACAGTTTCAACATAAGTTTAGAAGACAGTTACTCTGAATCGGAAGATGCGTGTGAAGACTGCGGATGTGATCCAGCATCCGATACCCATGAAGCCGAAGATCTTACCAGCTTACCGGTACCCTCCAAGGAACCCTTCTTGGACGGGATCTCTATACTGACGCTATCTAACAGCAGTTATTAAAGCGCTGCTCTCTGATAGCTGCGCTATAGTCAGGCAGTCAATCGCACCGTTGCATGTTGCATGGAACCGATGCGAAATGGGATTAGGCAGTCATGGAGTACCCACAAGAGCGCGGGCAGTAGTGCGTTCTCTCTCTAATTCCCATGTTTCAACATAAACCGAACGAACTGTAAGTGTTCAATGGCATTCGCCAAGAAAAAAACTCTAAATTGCAGTTCATAGAATTAACCGTGCTCGTTTCAACAATTTTAAACATAGAAGTTTCAAAATTTGCAATTTTATAAATAATATAATTATTGACAGGAAAAAGCAAAATTGGTATGTGATAATAGTTATGGTGTCAAAAATAAACTGAAATTGGAAAATTAACATTTAAAAATAAAAATTTAACATTTCAATTTTTTTTAAATATGTGTACTGTTCTCAAAAGTGTGTATAACTGTAAAACAGCATTTCAGAAGTGACTGCAAAAAATCTCAACTCAACAGATTAAAAATTGAGGTGAGTGGAAAGCTTTGTGCAAAAACCTTACATTTCTCCATATTTAGGGCTGGCAGTTTAAGCAGTAGTATAGCATTTAGCTTGGTAGCAAGTGTTAAAATGCCACCATGTGTTTGAGATATTTGTATGCCAGATGAAATGTATCTGTTGAATTTTCTGGCTATAGCCTACGTAGTCCAGTTTACTCAGGATGACTTTTGCATAGTTGGTAAACCATAAGAGATAGACAAAATTTGATAAAACTGTAGATTTTGCTAAAACAATTTATGTCCAAATAAATTTTTTGTAGCGTTAGAGAGTTTAGTTAGTTGTTAGAGTTAGACATTCTGGAGATCGTCCTTGTTATTTGGTAAGTTTTTAAATACTTAAACTTTCGTCAAATAGAAGATCGTTATTCATTTTTTATATCTTAGCCATGCAAAAAGAACGGAATTTCAAAGCTTTAAAAGATTTGATTATCGCTCAAAGCCTACTTATTCCCATATTCCCCTTGCACTTACAAGGGAATAAGCAATAAGATACAATTTATGTAAATGTTAATCTCAACTAACACGAAGAAGATAAAGGGATAATGGTTTGTAAGAATGGTTAGTACAAGAGTAGAGGACGTCATGTGAGTGCAAAACATCAGACTTTAGATACATTGTAACCTAGATGTTTATAGGCTCATTGTAACTTACTGATTGCAATTTTGCACTGCAATACAGTGCTGGAAATCAGTATAAAGGCACTAGGTTTCCTATTGACAGTAATAGGTACAATGTCTGAAGCATACATGCATCTAATTTATTGTGAAAATAGTAGATATAGGACATAGAAAAATCATGACAGAATTAGTTTCTTTCATAGCCACATAAAAATTTAAGGCATTTGCATTTCCTGGGTGGAAATTGATAAAAAGGCACTCACTGTCCTGTTGTATTATTGCCTTGTTAGTACTTTGTCAAACCTCCGTTCTTCCTAATTACCTCAAAAAGTCTCTTAGGCATTCATTTTGTTAGAGTTTGTAGTTCTTGCAGAGAAATTGTCGCCCACTCTTCTCATATCGTTCTTTTCAGCTCACATATGGCATCAAATTGTCTTCCACTGCGATAAACACGCCTTGCAAGTTATCCCCAAAGGTTTTCGATGGGGTTCAAATCCGGGCTACGTGCAGGCCACTGCAAGACATCGATATCGATCACTGCTTGGTTGTAGCACAAACATGCACAGATGCATTGTCTTGTTGAAAAAATAGACTTTTGACCCCTCGGTCCTCGTATATTCGAATCAATTCTGTCTCTAGCAGCTCAGTGTACATGTTAGAGTTCATTCTAGTGTTCAGTCAAGCAATGCGTGATGTACCTGTAGCGCAGAAAGCTGCCCAAAGAATAACACTTTTGCCACCAAAGTTTCTAGTCATTCTTACCTACTGCTCTGTTCTCAGATCATGCCAATAAAATTGAAATCCATCCGGCCCATCTAAATTAAACTTCTTCTCATCACTGAAGATAACTTTATCCCATTCTGCAGTCCATCACATATGTTTTTCTGCAAACTCCAACCTAGCCTGTTTATGTTTGAGTGTTAAGAGTTGGTTTCTGCAGTTGTTTCCTGAATGTAAGATATTTGTCATTTGACAAAATTTGTCATACACATCTGGCAGTTACTGGCAACTGTAAATCAGCAACAAGTTGAGAAGAATAACGGTTTGTGACCTTTGCTTTGCGCAAAAGTAACCGTTTTGATGCCGCCGATAACTTTCTACTTTGCCTATATTTTCCATTCTGTCCATATCGTGCGCCCAATCTAATGAAATTATCTATCACTGAACTTGAACGGTTCAACTTCTAGGCAATTTGATGATTAGAGACCCATTTCCTTGTGCGCGACGATTTTTGCGTTTTCATCACATCATAACTGTTTTCCGCGTGGCATTGTCATAATAGTGGTTTATATGGACAACGAGCACTGTAACTAATAGTGTCTGTTTCCGATCTGCAGTAACGACAAGTATGCACACACTAACACCACACAGAGCCAGTGGCGGCTATTCAAGTGAAGCAGGGGAAGAGGTTTTCACCTGAAAATAGCAGTATTCTATTGTTAATGTTGGCATTATTACTGCCATCCTAACAGTTTAGTCACAAATTTCAACTGCTAGCAGCTATAGCAGGGTCAGTGACCAACCCTTCTGTTGTTTGGAACCTACAGCCATGCAACCGGGAGGGAAAATTGGTGGGAGCGGGTCTTCATATCAGCTGAAAGGACAAGTGCAGCAGCCAGGATTACGGAAGAAACTGCTGCACTAAACAGCTTGGTTGCCATGGCAACATGACGTCACGAAACGATGAACTACGGAGAAATAACACGGGCATGCACATGTTTCAGGCAAACAAGAAATATTTTCACTTGGGTAGAGGCACAGAACACGGTAGAGGGGATGGTTTCTGTTTTCGCGCGCTTACAAGATAGTATTCGTGTACCTCGAGGAAGAGCTGGTTGTAAACTTAAAACGTGGTGTTTTAGATAACTGTGAACGGTAGGTATAATTTACGAGTTTGCTAGACTCCAGTGCTTTTAATATTTAAATTACGGAATATAAGTGTTTTGTTATGAATCCAGTGAACGATATAGTTTGCAATTTGCTAGAAACCACATTTTCCAGGTGGAAAGATGAAGACAAGAAGGATGTTTTAAACTTTGGGCGGCCCACTGATATCATTACCTTAAAAGAGAGGATAAGAAAATAGGGAAGACATATAGCATTAAATTCAAAAGCTCTTGGCTCGATAACTATTTTTGGTTATGCAGTAGCCGTAGTTTGCAATCGCTATTCTGTTGGCCTTGTTTACTTTTTAGCAACAAAAGTAACGTGTGGGACAAAGAGAGATTTACAGATTTCATTAATATAACCCGTTCCCTTCACAAGCACAATGATTTGGCGGGACATTTAAAATGTAAATTACAACTAAACGCTTTTCAAAAAAAAAAAAAAAAAAAAAAAAAAAAAAAAAAAAAAAAAAAAAAAAAAAACCACAATGGCTGACGCTCTTCAAGAAAACAGCAGACTTTTTCATGTGCGTTTCAATGGAAACGTGACATTAAATACGCTTTTCCTGTAGTTGATCATTAAACCAACATTGTATTTAGGTAAACAAGAGCTTGCATTCTGAGGTCATGGTGAGAATGCGCTTTCGCTAAGTCGGGGAAGTTTCAAGGAGCTTGTGTACTGAAAGTCCATTAGAAATCCAAAACCACTATAATAAAATTAAAAGTATATTCAGCGGTGATTCTAAATCTATACAAAATGAGGTGATTGGATGTATTTCGGAATACTTACAGACCTGAAATTAATGTCTCAGATTTTTTTTTTTCTGTTGAAGTTGTCGACACTACAGATATTTGTCAACAGTCTCAGTGCCCTATCACTGTAGGATACGTGAATACAGAGAGCACATTGGTTCAACGATTTTTCGGATTTCATGATGTGAGTGTTGACAGGTCCGCAGAAACATTGTTCCTTTTGCTGCATGGTGTTCTTAAAGAATTTAATTATGAACGTAAATTAGTTGCACAATGTTACGATGGAGCTAGTGTTATGTCAGGACATTTGAATGGACTTCAAAAAAGAATCAAGAACAATGCTCCTCAGGCAGTTTTTGTACATTGTTTGGCTCACCGTTTAAATTTGTTTTTAAAACAAAGCTGTATATATTTGCATCCGCCATGTTTATTTCTCTCGCTTACTACACGAACTGTCATATGTATGGGACCAAAATGAATCATAGTGTCACCGCGCCCGCCGTATCTAATTGCCGACAACCGCAGTGTCACCCATCGCATTATTGTCGGCACTACCGCAAAGGAGCCGAAGGAAAGAGACAGAGAATGGCCGCATTGTTGGGCGCTTGCCGAAAGAGAGAAAGTGATAGAGGCCTCTAGAAATGTCTGCTTTGTATTTCACCGCAAAATAAGTGAACGTTCCTGAAGCTTCCAGAATAGTGCCTGGGAGATATAAATAGCGGTAAAGTACGACAGAAGAGTCAGTCAGTCAGACGTATGTGAAGGTTGAGTAGTCGTGCCGACGGAGACGGACAGACGATGTGGAGAGTTGTGCCGACGGAGAAGAGTTAGTTCTTTGTGTTACGAATTCGGAGTCGTGCTGTTGGAGAATCGGAAAAGACTTTCTTGCTGTTGCAACGAGTGTACAAGTTACTGTTTACGGAAATAAAAGTGTTTCTTTATCTCGACTACATCTGTCGTATTTACTTCACAACAACACACCAAAAGTTACACTGGTGTCAGAAGTGGGATTCGTCGAATTGCTTCTAGTTTCGTTACATCGTCGTTAGAAGTTGCAACGTTAGAACCAAGATGGAGGGAGATTCGGAAACCAGGATGATGGCAATGATGAAAGAATTATTTGCCAAAATGGAAACGTCATACGACAACCGCGCTGCCAAAATGGAAACGAGGAACGACAACCTCGTTGCCGAGCTGAAAGAAGAAATGAAGACGGCAACCGACAACCTCGCTGCTGAACTGAAAGACATGAAGACGACAAACGACAACCTCGCTACAGAAATGAAGGCGGCAAACGACAACCTCGCTACAGAAATGAAGGCGGCAAACGACAACCTCGCTGCCGAGCTGAAAGAGATGAAGACGGAGCTATCGGCGAAAATTGACGAGCAACTGACTGGCGTGACGGAAGACGTGGAAGAACTCGGCGAAAAGGTGGTAGACCTCTGCCAGCACGTGGACGTCGTGGAGGACGACAGGGAACGTCTTGGCGCCCTGGTAGTAAGAGTTGACGAGAGCGTTAAAGTACTGGATGCCAGGGGCAGACGGAATAGCGCGGAGCCGGAGAGGGAGCACCTAGTGGCCGAGGCGACAGTCGCGCCCGTTTCGGATGATATGAGGGAAGACCTGGAACAACTCGGCGAACTGATTGGCGTGAGGGAAGACGTGGAACAACTCGGCGAACTGATTGGCGTGACGGAAGACGTGGAACAACTCGGCGAACTGATTGGCGTGACGGAAGACGTGGAACAACTCGGCGAACTAATTGGCGTGACGGAAGACGTGGAACAACTCGGCGAACTGATTAGCGTGACGGAAGACGTGGAACAACTCGGCGAACTGATTGGCGTGACGGAAGACGTGGAACAACTCGGCGAACTGATTGGCATGACGGAAGACGTGGAACAACTCGGCGAACTGATTGGCGTGACGGAAGACGTGGAAGAACTCGGCGAAAAGGTGGAAGACCTCTGCCAGCATGTGGACGTCGTGGAGGACGACGGGGAACGTCTTGGCGCCCTGGTAGTAAGAGTTGACGAGAGCGTCAAAGTACTGGATGCCAGGGGCAGACGGAATAGCGCGGACCCGGGGAGGAAGCGCCTAGTGGCCGAGGCGACAGTTGCGCCCGTTTCAGATAACGAAAGTGTACGTCTCGGGGAAGACAAAGGGGCAGTTCAGGGACGTCATCGAGGATCCTCTGGAGGAGTGTGTCGGGTACGTAACCAACCAGGATATGACGTGGAGGACGATCAGCAGGGAAGCGCACAAGCAAACGAGCATCACGCGAGAACCGACTTGGCGTGTGACATGGGGGGACCGTCGGAGCCATCCAATCACCTGACGCATAGTGCCGTGAACGGAAGAATGGTGGACATCATCGTGGACGGCAGGATACCGGAGAGGCCGTGCCGAGCACGAGTGAACACGAGTGCAGCGGTGGACGCGACTCGCGCGGATGTGGTGGGGTTTGTTGCCGGACCCATCGGAAGCAAGGTGGCTGCGAAGGTGCGCCAGAGAGGTCGGCGGGCATGGTACCCAGTGAGCCGTTTCCAAGTGCGCAGGATGGCCCGTCAACACACCAGGAAGAAGGGCAACTGGACGAGGGACCGTCAAGACCGGCGGTACTGTTGCAGAATTTCGAAGCAGGATGGCATACATCGTCCTACCCAGACCAAGGGACACTATCCAACAGCGATACCTAGGATCGTGCCTCCTGGAGAAGAGGTTCGATGGGATAGTCCGCCGGGGCGCAAGGGAGATGCCGCAGTGATAGTGCTGGTCGGGACGACCAGCTCTGAGGAGGGAGCAGTGTCACCGCGCCCGCCGTATCTAATTGCCGACAACCGCAGTGTCACCCATCGCATTATTGTCGGCACTACCGCAAAGGAGCCGAAGGAAAGAGACAGAGAATGGCCGCATTGTTGGGCGCTTGCCGAAAGAGAGAAAGTGATAGAGGCCTCTAGAAATGTCTGCTTTGTATTTCACCGCAAAATAAGTGAACGTTCCTGAAGCTTCCAGAATAGTGCCTGGGAGATATAAATAGCGGTAAAGTACGACAGAAGAGTCAGTCAGTCAGACGTATGTGAAGGTTGAGTAGTCGTGCCGACGGAGACGGACAGACGATGTGGAGAGTTGTGCCGACGGAGAAGAGTTAGTTCTTTGTGTTACGAATTCGGAGTCGTGCTGTTGGAGAATCGGAAAAGACTTTCTTGCTGTTGCAACGAGTGTACAAGTTACTGTTTACGGAAATAAAAGTGTTTCTTTATCTCGACTACATCTGTCGTATTTACTTCACAACAACACACCAAAAGTTACAATAGTGTGACAGTTTCTTTTAAGTATAGCTCCATTGGATACAAAAAGTTTGGTAAAAAATGTTGGACCGTGGTAGACCGGCTTTGCATTGTATTTTCAGCAATCTTAAGTGAACTTCTTCACCTATTTTGTAAGGCACGAGCCGCCACTGCACAGAGCTGACTGCCTTTATACTGAGTTCCACCTTCTTCCACCTGAATCGTTGATGTCTTGTTATATATTGGTACAGAGGTATTTTTAGAGGTGGCGCGTGACCTTGTCACTCGCGCATATCCGAGCATCACGCAAAGCGATGGTGGGGGTAAGTTTCCACCAGCAGCCTGCTGGCTAGTGGGCTGGAAGTCGAAGAGGTACTAACCAGACACCCCTTTTATCTTGTAATAGGCAAGTGGACTCGACCATGAACTACTGCGCAACATTACCACACACGCCACCTCCAAAAAATACCTCTTGTACTACTCACATCAAATGCGACACCATTTGACTGCAGTTGCCAGTATACCGGTTCTCATACTATTGCATATACACTATGCGTAACTATTCCAATAGAAAATGTTAATTTTCGTACATATATCCATGCCTTTATACCGATTTCCACCACTGTATCACCTAAGAATTGTTCATATATGATCTTGAATGATATTCATGAATGATATTCATGCTTTAAGTTCCACATGATTCAATTGGTTTTCAAACAATTGATCTTTCATTAGTTCTCTGATCTGATGTTCAAAATAAAAAAATTCCTTCCTTCAACTTAGAAGCACTGGCTCTTGGAAATTTCGCCTTGACAAAATACTTCATTAGGCCTCGTGATCTAAGTACATTTTTCCGCGAGACCATGTTTAGACTCATAATATTAGGATGTGGTGTGGCTTCCCATTTGCACAAAAGCAGGAGTATTTCGTATAACCATGTTGCAAACACAAAAGTATTCCACTAACTTCCACTAGTAGTACTTATGATACTACACCTTTTGTAATAGTAGCTGCACATTTTTGTAACCTCTTTCATTTGCACTGCAAGACCAATGGGTACATATGGTTGTGTATCGCTTATGTAACAGCACAGCTTTGAAACTTAATTTTGAGGCATCTATGAACAGCCTCTATTCATCTGGGGCAGGCCTCGGTGACGCACACGCTACCTTGAGTGACCTTCGTGTTTTACATGCTAAACATACAGTTATCAGTCAAGGTCTTGAGCAATCTGTGCTATCTGAGCAACAATTACCCAGCCCTGACCTAGTTGTCAATTTTTACAAGAGCATCAATCACACAGTCCATGTCACAATAACTCAACCTCTGTTCCATTCTGCAACACTGAACCAGATGCTCTTTTTGCTTTTGAAATATTCATATACTTGTATATTCCTCTAAGAAATTGCATACCTTAGCACTGAAGCTGTAAGTTCTTCTTGTGCTTTAATAAGATTTAAATCTATGACCAAATCATTTCTCTCTCCCTGAGTTACCTTACGGTACATGTTGGGAGATGGAACTTCAAATTCTGAAACTGAACTTGTTTGAACTATTAGATTATCACTTTTTTGAAACTTATTTTCCAGTGTCCAGGATTCAGAAGGATCAGGTTACACTTCACTAGGGTCCAGATTTTAATGGCAAGTCATATTTTCCCCTAATCCTTAAGGTGAACTTTACAACAATTTATGCACGTATTCAGGTATTATAGTGTAGAAAAATATACTTTTATTGGGCTTATAATATTTGCATATTTACACCTTTTTTAGAAATCGGTCATATTTTACCCAACTTTTGCCAAAAATTAGTATATTTGTCGTGTCTTTAAGGGCACAAGAATAAAAACCTGAAAGTATTGCTGGCATAACAATGTTACAGTTGATATTGTCACATATGAACACAAGAATCACTACAACGCTTTATTTGTCAGATGATAGCAGACAAGCAGTCTAACACATTGGTCGGTAAGCTGATGTAAGACATTGTTGCACACTAAGCTTCATGTTGAAAAAAATGTTGCACATGTGGTCACACACTTCAGTTTTGAATACAACGTGGTTGTGTGTGGTTCAACATGCCAAAAGTAAAGTGCTCCAAAAGTATGTTGCAGGTGCAAGTTGCAGGTTTTGTTTGTGATTTTGAAAAGCTTATCAGCACTGGCAGACAAATACTATTTTGTAAACTATGAGAAGTTAAAGTTAGTGCAATAAAACACTTTAATGTGCAGCAACACTGTAATACTGCTAAACACAGAGGCTGCGTGAAAAGAAGTACTGAAAGTGACAGCAAACACTGTTATTTAAGCAGACAACTCCATCTTCAACAATTCAATCATTACACCATTCTGCATTTCAAAACTTATTTTTTGTTTTCTTGAATATGATAGGTGATCCTATACAGATCTTTTGTGCTGAATTCGAAAACAATCTTCATTTTTCTCCCATCACGTCAGGTTTTCAAAATATTCATAAATAACAGAAATGAAATTAAAGCTTTGTGAAACGTAATAAAAATTACTTTCAACAAGAATTTGTATGAAAAACTAGGCCATAATAATAGTTTATTTTCCTCTAATTAATCATTAAATAATAATAGTTATAAGCACATTCATAAGTGATGCATTTGATGCACTTCAAATTTTCTCCTGTTTGACCTTCTCGCATGTCGTTCAGAGCAGTCCCTTTTTAACATCCAACTATAGTCCGCCATCATGTGAACACTCCACTTCCCTTGATACCTCATTTCCATATTTTTTATATCCTGGTGCAACGTTTCACCCTGTTTCTCATTAAAATCTCCTAAATTATCAGGGAAATAATTTAGATTGGAATGAAGAAAATTTGCTTTGACACTCATGTTTCAACCAATCTGTTTGAAATTTTGTAGCATCACTTTCACTGTGTTAACATAATTTTGGTCTTTTTTTATTTCCAAGGAAATTAAAAACATTTCCGAAAGTATTCCAGGCATCCATAACTTCTCGATTCACAGTATTCTCGAACCGTGTCCATCAGATTTCGAATTTGTGGCCAACGAATACACCAGCTTTGATTTTTTCGTGGGATAGTGAAGGAAGTTAAGGAAATATAACACAAAGGCATTTAAAGCACTCGCTGTCTTTATCTAGAGTTTTCACAAATTGTTTCATTTCAACCTAATTTCACATGGAGAGGCAGCAACAATACTTTTGGGGGATCAATGACAGGTTCACTTTTTATATTCTTTTTGCCTGCTGTTAAATTTGTCCTACATGACCACTGTTCCCTTTCCCAGTATTCTGACCTAGCTCTGTTATTCCATTTACACAACAACCAAATCAGCCTGCTGACCAAGTAATAGTCCAATAATCTTGAAATCTCCACAGACTAGCCATTGATGGTTTCCATACTGTAGTTTCTGTAATAAAAGCTCAACATTTTCATATGCCTCCTTTAAAAGAAAAGAGTGGACTTCAGGGATGCTTCCATAATGAAGCAAAACACCTTTAAGGCCTTTTTGAGAATGATCTATGAAGGACCTCCACTCTTTGGAATTATAGTTTATGTAAGAATGTTATGATATAGGTAGTAGAGTTTAATAAGCATAAAATTGTATAAATATAAAAATATAAAATACAAACATAATAATAATTACAGTATTTCATCAGTAATAAAACTAAAATTATGAGTTGTTGAGCCTTTCTAACAAACGATAAGCACAGAGTAATATTACTACAGAACGTGCATTTCGAAAAATATTCAAACTATGAAATTTTGAATTGCAAAAAATCCTGACGTGGTACGCAAAAACGGGTTTCAGTTTTGCAATCAGTGTGAAACTGTGACTCAGACACGCTCATTCATTTCAAAAAGCAAAATCCATGCAGAACGGTGTTATTCAAGGACTTATGTGAGATGATGCTGTCTTGCAACATCCCACTGGAGAAGCTGAAGAACAGCTCTTGGAGAAGCATACAGCACATCCAGTTCCAGGTGAATCCACATTGAGAAAACACTATTTATGTGCGTGCTATAAGGTGCTCAACAAAATATGAATTAGTGTTGCTGACCAAAGGGTCTGGATATGCATTGATGGAACCACTAATGTGGATGAGCGTTATGTTGCAAATGTTATTGGTGTTCTAAGAGTTCACAGGTTTGGAGAACCGTTCGTCCTAGCACGTGGAGCCCTCGAGAGAGTAAGCACCTCGACAAAGGCCATTTTGCTGAAAACTATGAAGCTACTCTGACTGGGTGGTGTAAACAGAGAACGTTTTGCTGTTAGTAACAGCACACACAGCTACAGCAGCCAAGGTGCTTTAGATTTTCTACCCCAGTATGGTGTAACTCATTTGCCTTGCACACATATACAGAGTTGTAGAAAAGGTACAATCAAATTAATGTGATATGAACAACAGTGTTTCCTGTGGCAAGAAAATCTATGTGAAAGCTCTGCTACGGGTGCAGAACTTGGAGGAACAAGCACCCCAAGCTCCCCACTGAATCTGTTCTTACATGATGGGGTTCTTGGCTTAATGCTCATGAGTATTACTGCACCACATACACCGAATTGTGAGCTTGATAGCAATGAATCAAGTATTATCAAAGCTGTGTCGGTTTGGGTGGCTCAGTTGGCTAGACGCTGGCTTACTGATCCCACGGTCGTGGGTTCAAATGCGGCCCAGACCGATGGTTTTTAAGTGTGCTTAAAAACGACAGCTCCATGTCAGTAGATTTACTGGCATGTAAAAGAACTCCTGTGGGACGAAATTCCGGCACACCGGCGACGCTGATGTGATCCTAGCAATTGACAGCGTCGTCAAACAACAAGATTTTTTTTTTTTTTTTTTTTTTTTTTTTTTTTTTTTTTTTTTTTTTTGGTCTTTACAGAAACCTTGTTGGGAAACTTGGCATACCTCAACGCCAACTTTTCAGTGATGTCAAAAGCTGTCACATGACTGGAAACTGCTGGTATTCAACCGTGTGTCGTCCTGGACATTGTGCAACATGTCAGAGTGGACTGCGTTGAGCTCCTGGTGGTGTGGCTGACAAAGTGAACAAGAAATTGCAACGTGTTCTCCAGCAGCATCCTCAATATTCTACAATGTGCAAAATTAGTGACAGACTTTCTGGAAATGCCACAACATTTGAAGACAATGAACCAATGCTAGCCTGCAGTGATCTTGCCACCTTCAAATATGCTCCTATGACATCCTGTGATGTGCAGAGGATCTTTTCCACGTATAAAACTATCCTCAGTAACAGCAGATCTTTTAAAATGGAAAACCTGAAAATGCACCTTGTGATCTATTGCAACTCTACAGAAACGGAAGTTTGAGAGGACGCGTTATCTAATTTGGAATACTGTAAACAAGTGGTTGTAGTAGTAAAAGCAAGGTTTTATTGTTCAGATAGGTGTTAACAGCACGTGCTAACTAATTTGGAACACTGTAAACAAGTGGGTGCTCTAGTAAAAGCAAGGTTTTATAGTTTAGATGAGTGTTAACAGCACGTGATAATTTGGAATACTGTAAACAAGTGGCTGTAGTAGTAACAGCAAGGTTTTATTGTTCAGATAGGTGTTGACAGCATGTGCTAACTAATTTGGAATACTGTAAACAAGTGGCTGTAGTAGTAAAAGCAAGGTTTTAATGTTCGAGAAGTGTTAACTAACCTGGAATACTGTAAACATGTGGCTGTAGTAGTACAAGCAACGTTTTAATGCTTAGATAGGTGTTAACAGCACGTGCTAACTAATTTGAAACACTGTAAACAAGTGGGTGCACTAGTAAAAGCAAGGTTTTATAGTTTAGATGGGTGTTAACAGCACGTGCTAACTAATTTGGAATACTGTAAACAAGTGGGTGCGCTAGTAAAAGCAAGGTTTCATAGTTTAGATGGGTGTTAACAGCACGTGCTAACTAATTTGGAATACTGTAAACAAGTGGCTGTAGTAGTATAAGCAAGGTTTTAATGTTCAATAGGTGTTAACAAGAAGTGTTAACTTGGAATACTGTAAACAAGTGGGTGTAGTAGTAAAAAGGAGGTCCATCGGAAATTTTAATTCCTGAGAAGGAAAGAATCAGAGCATCTCCAGACACGCAACAGGAGTTTTCAATTACATGCCGCAGGAAAGCACATTTATGCCTGTTACACCCAAAAATGAGCATACTATCACAAGTGAGCTTCTTTCTTCTCTTAAAAGAGCAGAGCTATTTTTAGAGAAGCCTTAGCTCTTTGAACAATGTCCTCTATGATCTGAGATTTGAATTAAAAAAATAAGTAATAGAAATCTGATATTTGAAAGCTCAGTTATTGTAGCACTAAGGGGTTTATTTTTAACAGAAATACAGAACAGGAGCTTGAAAAGAATAGTGTGGTAGAGTGGGTATGTGTGTTCAGAAATGTATTTATTACACCCATAGAATGTACTTTCAATGTATGATTTTATACACAGAATGTTAGGGGCAAGAGTGTGCAGGTTTCACATAATGGGAGATTCGACTATGGTGATTAAAAAGTACAACTACACATTCATCTACCATGAAAGGCAATGGAGACCACTAAACATTATCAAATATATTCTCTGCACAGTCTGGCAAATGAGTAAGACTGCAGACGTGAATGTTATGTTTACTAATCGGCTTCCGCTATCCCATGCATGCGTTCACACCGACGAGTGAAGGTTCAAAATAGGCCACAGCTTGAAAACTGGTTTCGCCACGTATCTATGTATTTGTTATCACTAGCCTTCGGACACACATTTAGGATAGGTGCACTTCTAGTATAGCGACCGGTAGGTTGTTTACAAGCGAGCGCTTGGGGTGAACGGCAGGCAGTGCTTGGGGAGGGGGAGGTAACAGTGAAACCCTGTGCGCACGTAACCATTTCCCAGCCAAAGCGCAACGTAACAGTAACCGCGTCCGAAGCCTAGCTATCGCCTATTGCAAGTACCGAGAGGAGGAAAGGGTTTCTTTCCGAGCAGTCATCATGAGACCCGAGCAGTAGTTTTCACTGTCAATATTCCTGATCTTCCGCTTTACATGCACGCCAAAACGGCCTATGCGATTTCCAAGAGTGTAGTTGAATTTATTACAATAGACACGCTGGAATCCAACTATTTAATATAATTTTGTGTTAACGACTTGTTTAAGCAACGAAAGGAAAATACCCATATAACTAATATTTTGAAGTTCTATCTCTATGCTGATTGCAGAAGTAAACGATAAAGAAGCGGTGGCGTAAAGGCAATCCAGCATTCAACAAATGTCATTTATGGAACCATGCAGTATAGAGCAAAATGGTAGAGGAACGTATGTTTCAGCTTAACATCACTCATACCCCTAACACCTCTTGTGTGTATGTGTTTGTGTGAGAGAGAGAGTTTTATTTATGGACGCCCTTTAACTGCTGTGGTTCTCAGCGTCCCATTTACAGAGATGTTAGGCGTGAACAACCGCTTCATTTTTCTCAGGCTTGAGGTTCTTTTTCGTACCGTAAATCTGCGACACGGGACCACCGGTTTCACTTCCCTTCCAAAGGGAGCCATGCTATGGATTTTTACGTCCAAACAAATCCATTCGCGTTCTTGGGAATCAGAGGCTAGCATGTTACCTCTAGACCACGGACGACTCTCCCCACGGCGGACCCCGTTCGCCGGACCTCAATCCATTTGGTTTGTGACTATAGTGACATTTAAAGACATTGGTGTATGTCAAACCCATCAAAAATATGGATAATTTGCATATTTTTGTAAAATGGCTAATATCTCAACGCGTTTTTGTTTCCGCACATATGTTCAAAGGAACATTTATTCTATATAGCGTTTCACTCTTAGAAGACAGTATGGAGTTAAATGGGACATCTCTGTCTCTATCTAGCGCATACAAGTTGCCATTAGCCGCGTCCTTTTCTACCCTCGCTCTGTTGCCAGATTCCTAATAGCATGGTATAAATATTCATTTGTTATAAATTTCAGGTTTGAACACATTATCCTATGCAGAATTTTTTTCTCTATCAGGTTATATCCTTTTCAGAGTCATTATACATTTCTATAGGTCCGAATTTCTTCAGAAAACGTTTTTTTCAATAGAAGTCCGATATTTGCTGTTTCTACACTCATCACGCACTAACTAACAAACTAACTGCTAGAATGCATCTATATTTTTTTCTTAGGTAGAGTAAGCTATAGTGCTACTACCTGCCTACTTTGAATTCTCTATGTTTACCCAGTTAAGTGTTATAATTTTTTAAATTAAATGTTTTCGGAAAATTTTATATATGTGCATTGCAAAAGTTACGCAGTGTGAAACTTTTTTGTTATTGAGTTTACATCAGGGAACCAGCGAGAACAAATGTTGAGGAAGGTTGGAGAAAGTTTTTAAAATAAACCAAAAGGCAGTAACCTCTTTCTTTTATCCAGTAGGGCAAACAATTCAGCGTCAGGCCTGACACAGAAGATAGTATAAGGAGCAGCACTAACATTAGTTCGAAAGAAGCCGTGTGTGTAACTGTGAGCTGTTATTGCGTTATTTGTTTAATATTTTTGTAAATATTTGTAGTTATGGAGGGTGAAGCTAGGAAGGGACGATATGTTGGTAAATAAAGAAGTAAGGAACGCCAAATAATTATGAAAGTGTTAGATTATTTTTGAAGTAAAATGCGTGTAAGTAAGGCAGTAAAAGAAACAGCTAAAGCTATCGGGTGTTCAGAAGCAGTAGTGTGTATGATTAAAAAGGAACTAATGAAAGGACCTCTAAGAACGCCATCGAAAAAGAAAGCAAAAAGGGCGGGACTACACAAAACGCTAGGTTAACGCAATATGATTGAATAGTGCAAGGTGGAGTGCGGCGAATTGTTCATTCTTTACTGTCTGCAAATATTCCACCCACGCTGAATATAATTTTGTCACAGTTCAACAGTGATGAGACCCTACCAAATTTCTCAAGGGCCACTCTGATTTGGGGTTCGAATATGAAAGAAATGGTAACAAGTGCATATTAATAGAAAGAGACGATATCGATATCATCAGATGGCGACATAAATATCTAAAAGACGTAAAAGGTTTAGGGACCAGGGGAAATCAATTGTTTATACAGACGAGTCATTTGTAAATTTAGATCATACAGTAACAAAGGCGTGGAGGGATACCAAGGTTAAAAGTGCCCGTCTCGTCAAGCAGCAATTGAAGGACTAAGTACAGGACTCAGGCCACCTCGAGTCGCTGGCGGAGAAAGATTCGCAACCAGTACATGTTGCAACACTGCGCTCCATTTAACGTGTACTGTCTTTTAAGGGTGAGACGCGCTATAGTTTTGACCATCCCAACTGCTGTTGCAATACCGGACACTTTTTAAACACCTGTACATGTATATACATACAACAACTATAAAATAGGTGCTGAGAATCACACCTACGAAAATGCATCTATATCGTAAAATTGAAATTGAGTTTTTATTTATGGAGTCCTTTCACTGCTGTGGCTCTCAGTCCCATTGTATGTTGGGCATGAAAGACCGCTTAATTTTGCTCAGAATCCTCTTTACCAGGCTTGAGGTTTTTTACTTGCCTTAATCTAAGACATCGCACCATCGGCTTGATTTCCCTTCCGAAGCCATGCAAATAAAAAAAAAAAAAAAAAAAAAAATTGCAATGGCCTCTGACGGGTTTCAACCTGAGACCTAGGGAGCCAGAGGCCGGCATGTTAACCCTAGACCACGGAGGACGACAACAATGCAGTGAATTAATATTAAGAACAAATTAGAGGTGTTCTTGAAGCAGGCTAATGCAGATTACATCTGCATGTTTTGGCTGATGGGAAGCTTGTTTCTAAAGCGCGTTCCACCCTTAGATGACAGTAAACGTTAAATGGAGCGCAGTGTTGCAACATGTACTATACTGCTCGCAAAAGTTAAAGGCATGTGAGCGCTGGCCAATGCTCAAGCGGAGCGCCGTTGCCAAGCGTAGTGCGTGTACCGGAAGAGGTTCCGTACATAAGAGCACGCGAGATGCGTGTACCACATTCGGCAGCGCTGGTAGGAGGGGCAAGCTTAGGATTCGCTGGAGTCTGCAGTACGGCCAGCCTCCATATACCTTTAACTTTTGCGAAGATTATAGTTGCGAATCTTTCTCCACGCGCGATCCCGAGGTGGCCTGAGTCCTTCAATTGCTGCTTGACGGACACTTTTAACTTTGGTATCCTTCCACGCCTTTGTTACTGTATGACCTAAATTTACAAATGACTCGTCTGTATAAACAATTGATTTCTCCTGCTCACTAAACCTTTTTACGTCTTTTAGATATTTATGTCGCCATCTGATGATATCGATATCGCTCTTTCTATTAATATGCACTTGTTACCCCCTCTTTCATATTCGGACCCCAAATCATGTAAGAACCGACTAAGAGTGGCCCTTGAGAAATTTGGTAGGGTCTCATCACTGTTGAACCGTGACCAAATTATATTCAGCGTGGGTTGAATATTTACAAACAGTAAAGAATGAACAATTCGCAGCACTCCTCATTGCACTATTCACTATATACTTTTTTCCCGCCCTTTTTGCTTTCTTTTTCGATGGCGTTCTTAGAGGTCCTTTCATTACTTCCTTTTTAATCTTACACATTGCTGCTTCTGAACACCCGATAGCCTTAGCTGTTTCTTTTACTGCCTTACTTACACGCATTTTACTTGAAAAATAATCTAACACCTTCGTAATTATTTGGCGTTCCTTACTTCTTAATTTACCAATATGTCGTCTCTTCCTAGCTTCCCCTTCCATAACTACAAATATTTACGAACTGTTAAACAAATAACGCAATAACAGCTTATAGATTCCACACAGTTACACACCGACTTCTTTCGAACTAATGCTAGTGTTGCTCCTTATACTATCTTCTGTGTCAGGCCTGGCGCGAGAATACGCTGAATACCTTTTGTTTACCCTACTCGATGAAAGAAAGAAGTTACAGCCTTTTGGTGTATTTTAAAAACGTTCTCCAACCCTCGTCAACATTTGTTCTCGCTGGTTCCCTGATGTAAACTCAATAACAAAAAGTTTCACACTGCGTTAACTTTTCCAGTGCACAGGTATAAAATTTTCCGAAAACATTTAATTTAAAAAAATTGGAACACTTAACTGAGTAAACATAGAGAATTCGAAGTGGGCAGGTAGTAGCACTATAGTTTACTCTAGCTAAGAAAAAAATATAGACGTGTTCTAGCAGTTAGTTTGTTAGTTAGTGCGTGATGAGTATAGAAACAGCACATATCGGACTTCTATTGAAAAAAAAATGTTTTTTGAAGAAATACGGGCCTATAGAAATGTATAATGACTCTAAAAAGGATATAAACTAATAGAGAAAAAAATGCTGCGTAGGATAATGTGTTCAAACCTGAAAGTTATAACTGAATATTTATACCATCCTATTAGGAACCTGGCAACAGCGCGAAGGTAGAAAAGGACGAGGCTAATGGCAACTTGTATGCGCTAGATAGAGACAGATATATCCCATTTAACTCCATACTGTCATCTAAGAGTGGAACAAGGTATAGTATTTTCCAAGAACCGAGAGGGTACAGAGGGGATTATGCGTAACTTGTTACCTGCTTCTTGGCAACATTGCAGCTTTACATATGGAGAGGCTGATGGCTGCATCTTCGTTTTTAAGAGTTGGACTATGGCTGTCAGTATGGGAAGATTATGGTTATGTTGGTTACATGCAGAATGCAAAACAAACGATTTTATTATTTATTTATGCCAACAAACTTACTGTTGGTGTTTTTAAACACACAAGCTGTGTGTGGGCAAAGGTTCAAATCCCAGTTGTGGCATTGAATTTTTAAGTTCCAGTTCTACCTCTTAAACGATCTTAGTTTGTAAGTCAAGGCTAGTTAACAAAAATTATTTGAGGTAGTTGATTTAATGTTCAATAGGCACGAAAGGGTAGAAAACTTTTTAGATAGAATCTTTAGTTATTCCCTGATGTATCACAACTATTACATCTTGAAACAGTGATACAGCTATATGGAATCCTTGGGAAGAAAGAAAATAAGTTACATTTGTTGATTCTGATTTACGACTACAAATGGTAATAACTGTTATGGGTGTGATAAAATGTATTTTTTCTTTTTCTGTATTCTCTGAGACTTTGAGGTAAGATACAAATAGTGCCCCCTCCGTACAATTTGGGATCAATTTGGCATCACTTTTTTGTCTTAGGACATAGATGGGGAGAACTGACACCCCCGCCACTCTTTTTTGGCCTAGTGTTTAACGCCCGCTTTTACTACTACGGCACCGCAGACGGTGACACTGATGATGCATGGAATGAAGATGGGAGTACCGGTGGAATGAGATGGCGGGGGAAACCGGAGAACCCGGAGGAAACCCGCCCCAGCGCCACTTCGTTCACCACGAATCCCACATGCGGTTGCCTGGGACCGAACCCGGGCACCTACCTGCCTGCCTGCCCGCCCGCCCGCCCACCTACCTACCTACCTACCTACCCACCCACCCACCTACCTACCTACCTGCCCGCCCGCCCCCCTACCTACCTAAAAGAACCGGTCAGTCCGTAAAATTGTCTGTGGTAGAATCATGTCGCATAACAAGGTACAAAAGATACTCCAAAGCCAAATGGTTCTGTACTTTTGTGTTCCTAGGAAGAATAAAGCATTATGTTTGCTATGCCAAAATAAAATGTACGAAACGTAATCACAATCACGTGATCGTAAAACCAATACATCATGTTTCTATGCGGTTCCGCCACTGCACGCCTTGAAACTTACCTTGTTTATAAAGACGTGTGTATTCATAAACAAACAGAAACGGTAAAGAGGGGTGGATAAATGGAGAGGGTAAAAATTCGATTGCATTCCTGTCAATGTCTTTATACTGTATGAACCCTATACATTCCCTCAGGATTTGTTTCTTTTTCTGTTCCAGTTTTAATGTCTTATGCAGGTTATGCTGCACTAAATGTAATTTTCTTATGTTGTGCTTGTGGATGCCGTTGATTATCTGTTAATTTCACCCCCATATATCCTCCCAGTTTCGTCTCTAGGTTGCTAGTGTTTACACCCGGGATAGATAGAATGAAGTTACTAAATACCCTTACTCAGATATTGCTGTTAGATATATTGATTCACGGTTTTCTTTTCCAAACCATACCGCTGCATCGCATATCCCGCCTTGTCAAGGAACAGTGCAGGGCTCTGTCTATCGCTTTCGCATTTTTCCTAAAGGAAATGCAGTTTCCTGTTCTTGTTTCAAGTTACTTGCGCTGTGTATTGCAGTCAGAAAACAGAATCTTTGACACCCACTTCTTACGATTAGAATCTTCTCCATTCATGCTACTTTTGTTACATGTCATTTATTTGTGTTTTACAGCTTTATTCCATATTTTCTGGCACTGTAGCCATTCGTAATATTTGACTCCACTGAAATCCTAGCATGATTCATACCAACGCTGTGCATTACCTGCGGTTTCGCTGCTTATCCATCCTTTGCAGAAATCAGGCAGGGCTTGGTTTTGCTATTTGATTATGGTTTTCGTATATGTTATTTATACAAGCTTTGACATTTTGCTCCAGACCTTTCGGCTCCATAGATAAAAGTTTATTCCAGAAAGTCCATTCACTCTACTTCAGAGTGGCATACTTTCACGATATCAACGACTTTTAAAGACGTTAACCCTCAACGTTACTAAACTGCTCGCAAAAGTTAAAAGGCATGTGAACGCTGGCCAATGCTCAAGCGGAGCGCTGTTGCCAAGCGTAGTGCGTGTACCGGCAGAGGTTCTGTACATAAGAGCGCGTGAGATGCGTGTACCACATTCGGCAGCGCTGGTAGGAGGGGCAAGCATAGAATTCGCTGGAGCCAGCAGTACGGCCCGCCACCATATGCCTTTAACTTTTGCGAAGATTATAGCTACATCAGATTAACGGCTCATTTCCGCATTTATAATGTCGCGCCAGCTGAAAGCCCGAGCGCGGCTGGTAAGACATGCTGGTCGGGGCCTGAGTTTTGCAGGCAGCAGGAACTGACTGGAGGCGCTAACCTGGCTTGATGACCCGTCCTCCAGCAGGACAATAGAGTGAGTGGATGAGTTGTGTTTAAGGGCCCGTCAACAACTAGGTCATTAGGGCCCGAAGTCCAAGACTAAAAACAATCAAACTACTAAAGCTCATCCCTTCAATAATTAAAAAATCGAAGATAAAAATAACTAAAAAGTCAATGTTAAAACCAGTAAAATGTGAGCTAAAAACGGCTACAAGTTAAAACAGATAAAGCATGATTTCCTAAAAAGTTTAGCAAGGAACAGTTAAAAAGATAAAAACACCATAATTAAAACGTATTAGAATTTTAAATCCGCCAAAATAAAAGCATCTTACACCTGCTTGCCAAAATCAATCTTGGCAACAAACCGCAGTACTGCATTTACAGCTACTGGATCGTTGCCTAAAACAGAGCACAGTGTAACACCCAGACCAACGGACTGACGCTCACGACCGTATTGGGGACAATCAAAAAGGACATGTGCGACGGTGAGTGGAACGTTGCACGTCGCACAGATAGGCTCAGGATCACCACGCAAAAGATGCCCATGCGTGGCTCGAGTGTGTCCTATCCTCAGGGCAGGACAATAGAGCCTACGGAAATAATAGCTATTGTGTGGTGTTGCGGTGTCTGTTCTCCCAGTCACCTTCGACCATTCTAATTCTAGAACTACTCCATTGTCTAAAGGACTATATAAGGGACCTCCTCGTGCCCGGAAGGAGAGGTTGTTCCAGTCGTGCTTGTACTGAAGTGTTGGAGAGAGAGTTAAACGTTTAAGAAGCATCCAGTGGACAGCGCCTGTGAAGCGTACCGAGTAGCAGTTCAGTGCTAGTTGTAATATGACAGTTCTTTATTGTGATTCGATTCGACAGTTGTTCTGTTTCTCCGAGTTTGTACAAAAGTGATCTAAGTGTAACGTACTACTACGCTTACTGAAAGGCAATAAAGTGTGATCAGCAGCAACCGGTGTTTTCCAATGGTTAAAATAAGTAACCCCACTTTTTAGCTTGGGGTGGAACCCATGAAGTGAGCATGCCATCGGAAACATGTGCAATGGTGGAGGATTAATGCCACAGGCACAAAAATACAATTTAAAGCAGGCGAATATTAATGTAAAGGAATTAGCTGAGTCGAGTGGCGCCCGCTACCTGGTAATTGCTAGAACAGACGAAGGACGGAAATTTACAACGGCTAATCTATTCCTAATCCAGAAAGGTCCTGACAAAATAGCTGGCCCAGTGAAAAACTGCACTAGATCATGAAATGGCACGCTCCTGGTCGAAGCTAATTCAGCGTCCCACGCAGCCAACATATTAAACGCCAATTTGTTAGGCAGTTATACGGTTCAAGTAGAGATGCACAGAACTCTTGAACTCCTCGCGCGGTGATAAACACTCGTGTTTTGGACGGTAAGTCCAATGAGGAAATTCAGGAGAATTTACAAGGTGTGACGTCGGTGTATCGAATTCAGCGGAAACAGCATGGCGAATACCAGTCCACAGGGACCCTGTTCCTTACCTTTGATAGGGTAAATCTCCCACAAAGGATTAAGTCAGGGTATGAGGCCATTGAAGTTAGGCCATATATACCGAACTCGCTCTGATGTTACAAGAGTCGATGCTCTGGACACACAAGCAGTTTTTCTAATGGTCAAGCTACCTGCGCTAACTGCGGAGGCACTGCACATGACGATGCATGAACAACACCAAGTTGTGTAAATTGCAAGGAGGAACACCCATCTAGTTTTATGGATGAGAAAACTATCCAAGAGATACGGGTTAGGGAGAAGGTATCCTTCTCGGAAGCCCGAAAACTCATGCGTTTACGACAACCCTCTATCCCGAAGACCGGTACCTATAGCTCGGTTGCAGCTAAACCGGTACCACGGCGGGAAATCGCAACTCAAACTAGCGATACAAACGAGGCCACAACTTCAGACAAAACAGTCGTAGCTAGTCCAACGCCAAAGCTTTCAACATCGTCGCCTAAGTCCGTCTGGTTCTACAAGAACCACAGATGAACCGAGAACTTCAGGTAGGTCGCCAACAAAAGCATCGACCTCTACAAATAAACTTATCAAGGCTGTGGTATATGGAGTTTCACCTAAGAAATTTAAGAACAATTACAAGTTCGACTTTCTGAAAGATAGTGATGAGAATGTTACCAGTAAAACTAAGGGACAAGAGTCCAAGAACATCTCGAAGATTCTTTTCTGAGGAATCTTCCGGATTGGACTCTGATCGGCGCCGATCACCATTTCAAATCGGTTCGAGGCAATCCAACCGAGGTTTGCAATGGGAAAACGGTCCTCCTTGGTAGAGGACATGGAGCTGGAGGATCCTGACCAAACTGGGAGAACCCCAGTAAAAACAGGCAGGATAAAGCCTCTGAAAACAGCGTACGCCCAAGAAATAAGAAAAGGGCTAAATTGAATCGACTATCATCTACTACAAGGTAATGCAGAGTTACCTTCGAGTTCTTATCCCACGCAGACCATCTCACCGAGAGGATTCTCTCTGCTGAACCATTTATTCTGCAGTCGATTTCCTGTCCCCTGGTTAACGAAAGAATGTCGGAATACTATTCGTGCTCGACGGCGTGATCTTAGAGCTTTTCAACGTTACCCCACATTGGATGTGTAGCTTCATTTAACCGATATACACCTTTTTCGGTCGTATGGGATAAGTTAAAGCGCATAGCCACTAAAACGACCCATGTACCAATTGCGGGTTTGAATGTAGATACAAGGGCTGCTGTTTATCCATCTGAAGTGGCCAACATTAGGCAGTGCTTTCGCTCAAGTGTCTAGCTCGGATAACTACTCCCCTGCGTTCCTTTCAGTTAAAACTCAGGTGGAATCGCTTCGCGTTCCGTTCCAGAAATGTAGCAGATTACAATCGCTTTTTCACCATGGCGGAGTTGGAACATTCTCTTTCATCTTCGCGACTATCAGCACCAGGACCAGACGGTTTTCACGTACATATGTTACAACAGCTCTCTACTGAAGGTAAGGCATTCCTGCTCAAGGTCTGTAATCGTGATAGGGTTGACAGTATAGTTAAAAAAAATGGCGGGAGGCCCCAGTTATTCCCATCTTGAAGGCTGGAAAGGGCCATCATCTTCCCTCCAGCTACCGTCCCATTTCCCTCACCAGTTGCGTTTGCAAGGCGATGGAACGCATGATCAATGGAAGATTGGTATGGTGGTTAGAAAGTCGTAACCTACTAACATCCAGTGTGGTTTTCGACAACGCCATTCAACCGTAGAGCCTCTTGTGTCGATATCGACACAAATAATGAACGGATTTATGAAGAACTGTCAAACCGATGGCATATTTTTCGATCTCGAGAAGGCTTATGATACGTGCTGGCCAGTAAGGATTCTACGTTCCCCGTACACATGGAACATACGTGGACGCCTACCGCTGTGCAATCAGAATTTATGAAAAACAGCTTTTTCCGAGTAAAGGTCGGCTCGGGTTTTTCGAATTCTTTTGTTCAGAAGGAAGAACCTCAGGGTTCGGTACTGAGGGCCACGCGTTTTGCTATAGCAGTTAACTCCATCTGGAAATGTGTTCCACATGGAGTTTCGTCATGCCTATTCGTGGACGATTTCGCCGTCTATTGTACTTCTCAGCGCACAGCGTTCTTACAACGGCGCCTGCAGCAATGTTTGGACAACATTCGAGAATGGAGCTCCAAAAATGGCTTCCGTTTCTCAACTAAGTCAATCTGCGTTAATTTCTGGCGCTGTAGGAGACGATTACCACCTTCGCTCCGTTTTGGTCTAGATTTACTCCCGTTCGCAGATAAGACGCGCTTCCTGGGGTTGATCTTGGATAGGAAGCTTAGTTGGTCATCTCACGTAGCATAACTAAGAGCACGATGTGACTGTCCCCCCTCCTTTTTTGTAGTGTTTAACGCCCGCTTTTACTACATACGGCACCGCAGGCGATGACTGTTCACTGAATATCTTGCGGGTACTAAATGGCAAGTCGTGGGGAGCGGATCGGACAATTTTGTTGCGAATGTATCGCGCACTGGTCCGACCCAAACTAGACTATGGGTGTATCGTTTATTCGTCAGCACGGCTATCTGTGCTGAGGTTAGGCGCGGTCCATAATAGGGGCATCCGCATGGCAATAGGAGCTTTTTCAACAAGCCCAGTCATGAGCATTTACGCCGAGGCCGAAGAACCTCCTCTGCAATCTCGGTGTCAGATTCTCTTAGCAAATTATGGCTTTGCGCTTAGATCTATGCCTAAGTACCCAACGTTCGCTTCTTTTTTCACCACCACGCTAAGAGAACGATATAAGAAAAGCACGCTTGGTCAGCGGGTTTTCGTTTCCAGGTGCTTCTTAGAAAGCTTGGAATTGAAATTACTAACTTGCTTCCCAAGGGCGAGAAGCGTACGCCCCTTGGTTACCTGGCACGCCCCATGTAAATCTTGGGATGACCGTACACCAGAAGTCCACGATGCCTATTTGCAGTATCAGCACGTGTTCTTTAGAATTTTTGTCAAGTTACACTGACCGACGTTTTATTTACACCGATGGGTCAAGAGCACCAGCGGTGTTGGATGTGCTTATGTTTATGGAACCAAACCACATACATTTGGTTTCTGTAATAGTACTTCCATTTATACTGCAGAGTTGTATGCACTATACTGAGGTGTTTTATATGTGCGTCGTCGTAAATTAGGTGACTGCCTGATTTTGAGTCATTCTCATAGCGCACTTCAGAGCCTTCGTGAGCTGTAGAAGTCCCCATCCTATTGTAAACCCAGTATTACCATCTCTCGCGTTACTTCGGAAGACTTTAGGCTTGAAGTGCGGAGAGCGGTGATGTGCTGACACGAAGAGTGGTCAGCTCTCTGCGGTAATAAGCTTAGAGAAGTGAAAGACCTTCCGATAAACTGGGTAACCTCTTCTCGCATAAGTTCGTCGCGAGGTTAGCTTGGCTCGGTTGCGAATTGGCCACTGCCGTTTTTCGTATGATTACCTATTTCACAGATACCCTGCTCCTCTGTGTCCACTGTGCAACCTTTCGTCAGTCCGTCACGTGCTGCTAGAGTGTTGCTCTCTAGCGCACCTTCTGCCTGCCAGACTTGCAGAGTTTTGGCGGACGACAAAACAGCGGTTGAAAGACTTTTTAAGTTTTCAACGGAGTGTAACATGAGTTTGAGGATTTGAAACTTTAGATATCTATTTTTTATGCTTTTAAACATCTTTATCACTCCGTTTTAATCCTGGCTATTGCCACTCTGCTTTGTATATTTATGTATATATTTTCCTTTTTACTAGTACTTTTATTTCTGATTGAAGCTTATATCTAGCTTTTGGCATGAATTGTTAAGGGCGCTGATGACCTGTAGTTGAGCGCTTTTAAATCAATCTCTCACTCTCTCTCTCTCTCTCTCTCTCTCTCTCTCTCTCTCTCTCTCTCTCTCTCTCTCTCTCTCTCTCTGTGTCCTCTCCCCTACAGTCATTTATATCTAAAATAGATAATACACTGTATAAGTGATTAAATACTGCAACAAATTATACTATAACCAGAGCGTTTAGAAGGAGAAGTGTGATCACTGCTGTAGTTCATGTGTTCCGCCGCATAGATGGCAGTGCAACTGTTAGTGCGGTACAATGCTAATACAAACACTAGCGTTTAGCAGGAAATTCACCTGGAAAAGTAGCAAAGGAGAAGAATAGTGTCGTTTAACAATAACTAATTCACACATGCACATTCTGACAGCCATTCACAGAAATTCAAGACAATAATGTTACCACTAGAATGCAAAATGGCATTAAAGGAATGAAGTAAAATATAATTTCCTGTGAATGAAGAGTTAACTTTGCTGCAAGAATAGTACAAGCCACTTGTATTTCTATTGTATCTTGATTTAACTTGGCTGTCAGTAGGTATTTCAGTCCATTTCTCCACAAATGTAATGTCCTTTCAGAAGTAAAAGTATTCTGTTCTTCATTAAGAAGTGATTTCCAACTCGTAAGTATATCGACTTTGTTTGATCCTTTGTACAGGCAGTGGTGCCTTTAATATATCTACGAGGCTCTCTGGTGAATTGTTCCATTTTTTCACTTCCTTCGAATCCAGCAAAGTGTGTCTCCCGGAAGAATTTAATACTATCAGCCACAGATCGGCTAAACAGCTGGAAAACAAGCTTCACATTATTTTTTTAAAATGTATTTGGGTTGATATGAACTTTGGTAAGTTTGGGGCAGACTCTCATTCTCGAAAACTGAGAACAAGTATCAGCTTCATAAAGCCGTCGATAGTACAGAAAATGTACGTTTTCATTGCTGTAAGAAACTTCGTAGTTTTTGTGCACATTATTTCTTATGCATTTAATTATGTGCACCAAGTCTGAGAAAGCCCAAAATCGCCTGCTTGTATCGGTAGGATGGGCCACCGAACATTTAACATTATTACGTTTGCCACATACTCCCAAACAGTTCCATAGTTGCTTGTTAGATTGGCTCCCGTCTGATGTAAAACCAAGTATTCTAGCTCCTGAACATTCCAGTTGAATGATAACCTGCATTAAAATTTGTTCCAAAATGCCCCCTTGGAGTTGCGTTTCTACTTGCGTAGATAGCTACAGGTTGCACCCAATTATACAATAAAGGGACATACATAAATACCAGGACGTGATTGGCCAATTCATTTTTACTTTTATCGGGGGTTAAATCACCCAAATCCACAAACGCATCCACTTTCAAAGAATTAGAATCAAATCGAATTTCTTCTCTTAACTTCGTCAAAAATTAAAATTCCACATCGATTTCATTCTTATGCTTTAAAAATTCAGATATTGCATTTACAGCATGGATATTAATGCCATAAGGACATTTAAGACCTTTGATTAACTTTCTTAAATGTGATTCTGATGGAAGGGGAAGTAGATTGTGATTTAAACAATGTCTGTATCCTTTGGGTGACTTGATTTTTAAAAGCAGGCTATCTAAAAGAAATTCTTCATTATATCTCATGCCTTTCTTTTTAGTTGCCTTTGATCTTTTCAAAATTGTATCAACAATTTTTTGTTTTTTACTTAGGCATTTTGTTCCATCAGATTCATCGATATTGCCACTACTTCCATTTACTTTCCTTTCAAGTACTTGAATCTTGGCATTGGCTACTTTCAATTGGCTTTTTAGTCTAATTATATTATGCTGTTGTTGCTTTAACTTTTTCTTTAATATGTCTACTTTATTATTAAAATGTCTACTGGTATCCCCTGTGAGGGGAAGATTAACAGTCGTATTTTGAAAGCATTCTGCATGATTCCCACTATCTTCTAAATTGGTATCTCTTTCAACCCTTTTTGATGGTGGCTGTGAAGGAGGTTTACGGGAGTGTATTGACCGTGATAAGTATTTAGGAAGATTAGGAAAAAGATGTCCAACTGCATGAGGCATTAATTTCAATCTTTGCCTTGCAATCTCTACATTTTCTCCATTAACTACAAACTTGTCTAACTTTATCAAAAGCTCTTCTGAAAAATGTAAATCACACACGTAACTATTAGACGAAAGGCACTTGTCCTCTCTTGGTATGGCCCTCTCCCATTTAGAAAACAGTAGTTTATCTTTTGGAGGTGTAAAGAAATGTTTACCTTTAGATTTGTCATATCCAGATCTACAACCAGGCACAAAACACATAGGCATGTCGATTATTTCTATAAATACACAGTTTCATAAAAATTAACAACAATTCATCGCACTGTAACAAACAGAGCAACCATACACAACAATACTCCAATGCAATGGCCAGCGAAACGTGCTGTAAATAGCCGCACTAACGACTTTGCTGCCACCTGACGGAGGCGCCAGGTAGCTCTTGTATAATCATATGGAAGAGCAGTGGAGTGATCACACTTCTCCTTCTATACGCTCTGCTATAACTAAAAATGCACTTTTATAACAAACCGAACCAAAAAGTACAAAATAATTTTTAAATGTGAAGAGTTTGTTCTATAGCAATATAAAGTCTACTAGTTCATTATATTTAAAAATTGTGTAATAAACTAATAACATTAAAAAAAAAGCTAAGTTATATTAACAAAATAATAAACTTTATTGGAAAATAGCGTGGGTGCTCTTTAGATATTTAATATCTTTACTTTTATAAATAGCTACAAATGAACTATTTATAACATTTGATGTCAGACACCTCACACTTTTTTAGAATAAAATTTATTTATTTGTTAATATAAATTAGTTTTTATTTTAAACTTATTACAAAATTTTGAAGCATAATGAACTAGTGGACTTTACAGTCCTATAGAACAAACTCTTCACATTTAACCCTAGAACGCTAAGCCTCGTTATTTTTACGACGCACGATTGGCAATCCTGCTTTTACTCCTATAGTTTTCGCGCCGCAATTATTTCCTTTTCAGTAGCTTCCTAGCCTTTGAAGAGCTTGGTTAGTGGGTGTGCATTGTCGAAATCGGGTGCAACAGTGCATTGTTAGTAAGTGCTTTGTCGTAAATTTTACGATTAGTGTTCACGTATCCAGAATTTCATAAGGAAGCAGATTTATTTTTTTAATAATATGAATTCAGGAAAGCAGGACGTGTAATAATTCAGGAAAGCAGTTGAATCATTGCTGTCGATCGTTTCAGATGAGTATTCTGCGTGCAGACGACCCAAATTTTGAAGGAAAAAAAAAAAAAAAAAAAAAAAAAAAAAAGAGAGAGAGAGAGAGAGAAAAAAGATTATGGCAATGCTTCTTGAAGAAGATAGTGGCCCCCAGATTGATTTTAGCTCCGACGAAGAAATTGATAATGTGGAGTCTGATGAGTGAGTGAGTGTGTTGGGTTTAAGGGCCCGTCGACAACTTGGTCATTAGGGCCCCTGGAGTCTGATGATGTAATAATGACTGATACAGATGGTGACGATCTGGCAGATGAGTATTCTGCGTGCAGACGACCCAAATTTTGAAGAAAAAAAAAATATGGCAATGCTTCTTGAAGAAGATAGTAGCCCCCAGATTGATTTTAGCTCCGACGAAGAAATTGATAATGTGGAGTCTGATGATGTAATGACTGATATAGATGGTGAAGATCTGGCAGGACGAAATATTGATATATGTATGAGCATCGATGAAAATTCTCCTCTGACTAGGCAAAGAATGTCGCCATGGATACTGCAAAGAACATAGGGCAAATCTCTGCACAAATTGATGTAAGTGAGGCGAGATAGAACTGTCTTTGTTGTCTCATAACAGTTAAAATGAGTCAAGATAATATTTTATGAGGCAGGCATAAACATTTGTGAGATAATAGTAATGTATTTTGTAATAGAAATAAACAGTAGTAAATTTTACGAGGCTTAGTGTTTATGTACTATAGGAATAGGGTTAGTGTTCCAGGGTTAAAAATTATTTCTTACTTTTTAGTTTGGTTTGTTATAAAAGCGTGTTCTTCAGTGTTTTAAACTATACTTTATTTTTAATTTTTTTTAGTCTCAAATATTTCTATTCAAATATTTCAGAAAATTTTTAATCTGAACTCTTTTTAACATCTCTGAATTCGAAATTTCTTTCAAATTTCTTTTTTGAAATGATTACTGTTTTAACTATACTATCAGCTGTTGTGGAGTTCCAGGCCCTGGGTAAACTTTGATCCGCAATCCTTCCCCGGAAATCTCGTGTCCCTCTCAGGTACTCTCTTCAGGCATCTCCGTCTTTCAATATTTTAAAGCGATTTTTAATTCCCTTGTATAGTGTAACTTGTGTCGATTTTTAAACTAGCAGCTGTGGTGAGTGTCCTGGCCTTTGTGAACTCCAGTCCGCGATATTTCCTCTGATTCTCGTGTTCCTTTCAGGTCCTCTCTCTCTCTCTCTCTCTCTCTCTCTCTCTCTCTCTCTCTCTCTCTCTCTCTCTCTCTGCGCACCTACGTCATCCAATAAATAAATATGTATTTAATTAAAGCAATTTTCAGAGTGCATGTAGAAATATGCCTTAGTGACATCTAAGTGATAATTGTATTATTTTCTATAAATTTAGCTTACTCAATCTTTATCTTGACGATCCTGGTCAAGAAATTGGGGAAAAAGTCATGGTATTATTGTATTCTCATCGGTCCATAACATGTGTGCAAATTTTCAAGTCAATTAGATGACTCTTAAGTTGGTGAAAATTATGCCAAAAGATTCCTTTGCATGGATAAATTTAGCTTAGTAATTTTTTATCCTGAAGATCCTGGTCAGTACATTAGGACGAATTCAAGATATGTTATTGTCATCGATCCTTGACAAGTGTGTAAATTTTCAACTCATCAGACGAATCTAAGTTGGTGAAAATGATAAATATAGCCATCACTTTTTATCCTAGTAATCCTGGTGAGGACATTAGGATAAAGGCACGATATTGTATTGTTATCCATCCTTGACATGTGTGCACATTTTCAAGTCAATCAAACGACTAAGTTGCTGAAAATTGTTGAAAAACTCTGTTACATTGATAAATTTTAATTTTCTTTATCCTGATGATCCTGGTCAGGACCTTAGGACAAAGTCATGATATTATTGAGTTGTCATTGGTCTTTGACATGTGTGCAAATTCTCAAGTGAATAAGACAATTCTAAGTTGGTGAAAACTACATCGAAAGATTCCATTACATTGATTAATTTAGCTAATTAACTTTTTTATCCTGATGATCCTGGTCAGGACCTTAGGACAGCGTTCTGATATTATTGTATTGTCACGTGTGCAAATTCTCAAGTCAATCAGATAATTGTAAGTGGGTGAAATTTATGTCGAAAGATTCCGTTAAATACCTAAATACATACAGGTGAAGCTAATATAAAGTGTGTAAACAGGACGATTATACTATAAACGCATAAAATAAATACACGGGCTATGTTACAGATAGCGCACACAAGAAATGTATACATTTTTGTGTTTCTGACCTGTTACTGAAATAGCTGAGCTTATTTTCTGGACACCAGCTTGTCTGTTGTGGCTAGATCTTTGTTAACACGAGCATTAATGCTGATTCTGGATTCAAGCAATTTCTTTGTTCCTTTTTGAGAAACTCTGCTCACACAAATAAGTAAATAAGTAGAGGGGAATGGAAGAAGGCACTGTCACCAAGTCCAGTGTATTTTCTGCATGCCAGATATCACACATTGACATGTTTTCTGTTTGTATTTTCAGTGAACTGTCAATGGACATCTTCAAAAGACTTCCTTTTTATTTTACGGGAAGATCATTGGTGGTGGTAGTGGTGGTGGTGGTGGTGGTGGTGGTGGTGGTGGTGGTGGTGGTGGTGGTGGCGGTGGCGGCGGCGGTGACGGTGGTGGTGGCGGCGGCGGCGCAAAGCGGATTTGCAATCCATTCTTATGTTTTATATATTTCTCAATTTCTGAAAGTTATTTTAGAAACTGTAACCCCAGATTCTGTAGGTAAAAATTGATGATTCCCAAAAGTCCATCAGCAATACCAGCCCCACTTTGTCCATAGTGTTACAACACGGTTCAAAAGAACTGCAATATTCCCCCTACTTATGCAATCAATCCAAAATAGAACTTTTCTATAAATCCATTTACTTTCTCATGAGCTTTAAAAATATCTGGAGAGAGCGCTGTTGAAATCTCTCTGCCTGAAATATTTTTCTTTATTTCTGATCATTCAGAAAACATGTTATACTGACATTGTGCATATTTTAAATTTTATGTACCCCTTAAGAAGTATTTGCGTAACCCTGGTTGAATATGTCTGTTCTAATCGCTTACACCTTTTCTTTAGGGTAGAGATGTCATTGAAGGGGGAACTAGTATCGCCTAGACTTGCCTCACCATTATAACTAGGGCTAGGAAGTTCATGCATTTGCATGTTTTTTCATAGGGGTTAAAAATGTATGCTTTTACATTATGTGCACAAATTATGGAATTTTCAGTTATTTGCACATGTTTTTATGGTGCATATAACTGCATATTTTCTTGATTTTGATAAATGCATAATATTTGAATATTATAGCTTCTATATTGCATATTTTAATTATTTTTATGGTTTTTTATTATTTTTTCCATCTATATAATATTTTTCATATTGGCACAAGATGATGCAACTCGCTAGGTGGTGAAAACTAATGCTGAGTCATGCAGTGAATCCCGTGTTTCCATCCTTTCATTATATGTATGTGCATAGAGAAAAATCAGTGCGTTATCTGAGAGGTTTATATTAACAAAGATAAAAGTGCAGGTCAACATTTTGAGCAGCACGATTACAGCAACGCTTGCCTGCCCATCAGTAGTTGTGTCGTGGTCTTCAAACCTAACAGTGTTGTGAACTGGTTCCCACCAAATAAAATTAGGCGTATAAAATGTTCATCTCTTCAAATGCCGAAAATAAAACCAATTTCGAGTGTTTGATTAATTAATTTACAGAAAGAGTTTTAGGGTGATTTAATATCTACACATAAAAGGATACTGTTTTGTGGAGCATGTGAGAAAAATATAGAGAGTGGGAAAAGATTTCAAATAGTTCATCACATAAGCACAGCAAAACATAAGGAGAATTTAATCAGAAAACTCGCAAACAAGGAACCTGTTCAAAAACAGCTAGTAGACTGTTTAGGAAGTAGCGTTACTGCATTTTCCTATGACTTGTGTCAAGCATTTTTAGCTGCTGATATTCCCTTGTTCAAAATTAATAATCCGACATTTAAAAACTTTATTGCCCAGCACACTCGACATGTGCCTGAAGAAAGTACACTGCCTAAGACTTACGTAGGACATTGCTACAATAACGTATTGTCAAATATACAAAATGAATTTGCGGATGAGTTTGTGTGGTTGTCTGTTGACGAAACCTCTGATCCTGAGCACCGTTCTATTGCTAATATAATAGTGGGAGCTTTAATTAACAAAAGACTACACCTTATCTTCTTAATGTGTGCGAATTGTCGGTCACTGACAATGTAGCTGTGACCCAGATTGTGATGAACTCTGAAATTAGTATGGCTATGTGGAATTAAATACGACCGGTTACTTTTATTTGTTACTGATGCAGGTCCTTATATGGTAAAATCAGGACAAACTCTGAAATGTATTTTTCTAACTTAATTCATATAACTTGTTTGGCACACGCTCTTCATCGAATTTCTGAGACAATACGTGATTCTTTCCAATTGGTAGATAGATTTGTGTCCAGTAAAAAGAGAATTTTTGTTAAATCTCCTAAAAGAGTCGAATTGTTTAGATCATCAGCACCTAATATCCGACTTCTTCCTGCACCAGTGTTAACTCGATGGGGAACATGGGTCGATGCAGTTTTATACTATGTTGAGCACATAGAAATAGTCGAAGAGGTTGTAAATTCATTGGACTCGAAAAATGCTTCATCAACAGAAACTGTGCAAAATATTCTGTCAGGCACTGGTAGTTTCATATCTGCCCATTTTTCTTTCTTACCAACAGCCATAACGGCACTGGAAGCTGTAGGATGCATGAATCACTTACTGTCTTTGAAAAAACAATATGTGATCTAAGTTCGGTTCCTGGTAGCATAGGAAAAAAGTGAAAGAGAAAGTGAATTATGTAATTTCAAAAAATTCTGGTTATAAACTGATGTGCGATATTCGAGACATCCTGGAAAGAAAACCATCTGTCACACCAAGAGACTTGACTCTCTTTGTGAAGCCGTTAACATCATTTAAATATGCCCCAATAACAATTTGTGACTTGGAGAGAAGTTTTTCACGTTACAAAAATGTTTTGCGAGACAACAGACGATGTTTTACAGTTGAAAATTTGTGCAAAGTGTTGGTTGTGAACTGCAATTTAGCAGCTAATACTAGTAGCGGGACTACTTCTGGTTCAACCTCTAAGGAATAAGTTAACTTTATTTATTATTTACACTAACTTGCCTTGTCTACTGCAAAGGGACATTGATTGTTTTAGTTAAATAGTGCGTATTTCTTGGCATATTTTCAAATTTTTAAGAGCATATTTGCATGCATATTTCAGTGTTTTTTAGGGTATGAACTTCCGAGCCTTAATTATAGCCATGCCAGCTACCTATAATCTTCGCAAAGGTTAAAGGCATATGGAGGCGGGGTGTACTGCAGACTCCAGCGAATCCTAAGTTTGTCCCTCCTACCAGCGCTGCCGAATGTGGTACACGCATCTCACACGCTCGTATGTGCAGAACCTCTGCCGGTACACGCACTACGCTTGGCAACAGCACTCCGCTTGAGCATTGGCCAGCCTTCACATGCCTTTAATTTTTGCGAGCAGTAAAGCCTCTGTGACAAAAATAAAGCCACAATGACTGGGGTTAGTGGTGACACTCGATAGCATGTAAATATGGTAATTATTTTGACAAGCCATGTTTTTATTTGTATTATTTGGTTGTAGTGCAACATTAATATTACAATATAGCAATCATTTTATTTTTATGGTCATGATTTGGAGTTTTCTGCAGCAATAAGCATGTCAATATTTAGCTGTAATCTTTGAAAAAGAATTAGTCATTTGAAACTGGACATTGGACATGTTTACGAAGCACCACTGAGTGTGAAGTGATTTTTGAATTGTGCTGCATAATCATCAGAAAACAAATATGCTTTGAAGATAAAGGAATTCTTTTTTTACATCCCTGAGAAAATGGTTTTAACATTGCTGAAACTGAGTATTTATTGAGAGACAAGTCATCACCATGCTTGCAATGTATGTGTACGGAACGGTTAGATTAAATGAGCCTTTACTATAGTAGGTGGGGAGGATTGTGTCACATGATGTCAACAAGGTTCTGCTAAGGTGTAGTTGGGTGAAAATAAAGACCAACACACTCTATGTGATTTTTTATGAAATCTTGGTAGAATCTCTATTTTTATAGTACAGCCATGGAAAACATGATTGAGTGCATTAGGAGGGCTGAATATTTTTAAGTTCAACGTCATGTTGCAGCGCGGTTTACAAAGTCGATCTTTCCAACATACAGTTGAGTTTATTGGCAGTCTCGGTTCCAAAAGTTAATAATGTTCTCTTATTTAAAAGCAATTATGATTAAACTAAATAATTATGTACATTTGCAAATTCCTGAAAGCCAGTTTCCTATTGTCACTTAAGCATAGCTTGTAAGTGGAGAAGTTACTTTTAACATCCATTGAGTTTGTAGGGGTATATTTATAACATACATAATTACTATAAATTCAAGTAACCTGATTTTCTTCTTTGTACTGTAGAAACAGGTCTCTCATATGATGCATCAGAGCATATCTGCTGTTCTTAAAAACAGTGCTGAATTGTGTTGTGATGATGATTGTAGCATGTATCTGATTAATGCCCTGGAATGTTTTTTCTACCAGACTGACACTGGCTGTCATTTCATGTCTGAGAATTCCAATTCTGCTGTTGCCTTGGCCAAACAACAATAATGCACCAAGAGCACTAATTACGTTTACAACAGCGTGGCAATTATTTGCATAAGAACATTGTCAACCAACTGCATGATAGCTTTATAATTAACAGTCTAGTTGTTCAGATGTCAAAAGAAATTTCTTTCCTGCACAACCGTGTGATAGAAGTTCTACGACAACATTGGCCACATATGAACCAGCCACATCTGTTGTTTTATTTGTTGACACCCAAATATTATCAGCACTATTACCTCTTATGTTCTGTAATTCTTTTTCTCATATATACAAATTAAATAATGCTTTTGAGTATTGTGTGAGAAGGTAATTTTTTGTTAGTATATTTCTCAATGAACCTTTCAAAGACAGGATTTGGAACCTTATTAAATGGAATACTCCCCTTTATGAGCATGTTGCACAAATCTTGGTAAAATTGTGATTCCCTGTTTGATAATCTCTTGCTTCTTTATTGGTCCTTGGTTGCTTTAACACATTGAATATGCATTTTCTATTGCAATGTTGTTTCATTATTTGTCTAATGCAAATTCTAATTTGCACGGAGTTGGACATGCTGACGATGGGGATGAGAATTAGTCCTTGAAACATCTTCAAGTACCATTTTAGTTACTGATGTTTAGTATATCAAATTCCAATTCACCTTTATGAATTATCAACACATCACAGTTTCTAATACTTAAGTGCAAAGATATTGCACATTTACATGGTATCAATACAGGCAAGCATGCACATTATGTGGTACAAATGACAAATATACAAATGGTGGTTGAAAACAGAAGAATTTTAAATTTTTTATCTGGCACTCTGGATATTAATGAATAAATTGCCTATATGATTCAGATACTGGGTAATTCCTTAATTTTGCAACACCTCTCACCCTTTCTTCAACTTTTGATAACAGTAACATGTTATATATCACTTTAAAGATAAAATTTCCAAGAATCTGAACTTAGCAACACTGATTCATTTAAAATGGCTCTCCTGTTCTCAATTGCAATTTAAAAACAGTAACAGCAAGGCAAAGAAACTGTAAAATTTGTAGGCTACTTAATGACTTGAAAAAATAAGTATGAAAAACTTAATGTAATTTACAATTTATCTTGTACAGCAGAATAATAATAATAATAATAATAATAATAATAATAATAATAATAATAATAATAATAATAATAATAATAATAATAATAATAATAATAATAATAATAATAATAATAATAATAATAATAATAATAATAATAATAATAATAATAATAATAACAATAATAATAATAATAATAATAATAATAATAATAATAATAATAATAATAATAATGATTAAAATGCATATTCTTGCCCTACTGAGCAGGTAGAATTATTATGAAGCTTTTGAACACCAGAGGTTCGGGATGTTATGCTTGTCATGAAGAATGGACATTTTTTCCCTTTATTAACAAATTGAAGAAGCAATTATATTACAATTAGAACAATACTCAGGAATAACTTTGCTCATTATACTATTTTTAAAGTTATACATTGTTTATCTACTAAAAGTAGTGACTAATGCAATGTCGACAACATGAATAAAGTAACCTAAATTTCATGAGAAACATAACTTAATTTTTATATGGACAACATTCATATTGCAATAATCTTGAAGTACTTGATCATCTGGGTTAATATTAACAAATCATTATTAACCAAGTCATAATATTTTTTCATCAATGAGAGAGTTGATTAGGTGCTAAAGCTGCAGTGTATTCCTTAATTGCCAGGCTACATATCACGCTTATATGTGCTGCATGCATTGTGGCGTTTCCCATTCTACACTTTACTGTTGCAAAATTAATCTTCAATTATCTTTTACTTACTCTTTATTTTCTCTTTTCAAAACAATTCCTTCAATTACACAAATACCACAAATACACACTCAAAATTCAATTTGAGAACACTAACTTACAACTAGCTTTTCAAAACCTGATCAAAGTAACTCTGCCTCCCTGGCAACGTGACGTCACCCACAGAACATTTAAAATATGGGATGTACGAAAGCTCAACATCTAGCATTGTGTACACCGATCAATGTTACATTATTATGAAAAGGGCTTGAAATTTGATGAAATATCTTTCCTTAGAGACATCACAGACAACTTACCACTTCTCTCAAACATGTACCAATACACCCTAATTCTATTTTGTATTTTTATGGACTTTTTATGTTTAATGGTCATTTTTGTTGCTGCATTTTTATCAGTTCTTGCTTTCAAAAGAACTGCTTTATATCATCATCACCATCATCATCATCATCATCATCATCATCATCATCATCATCATCATCATCATCATCACCATCATCATCATGTCACAGTCAATCTGCGAAATGAGCACTGAATTCTACTGTTCATTTCCTGGTTGCATCAGATTAATCTCCCAGTCAGTCATGGGGTATGGTGTTTCTGGTGAAAGCTGAAAAGTGATGAGAACACTATTGTTCACTGTACAGCACCTTCTGACCTCACAGTACAGCAAGATTCATATTACTAATATTACATTTTGTTCCTACATCACAACCTATGGGCTCCCATGCTCACAATACAATTACTGTGCAGCTCAGAAGTCAAGATATAAAAGTGCCCAAAGTAAAGGAAAGTGGAGTTTTTCATGGAAGTTAGTGACTGAGTTTGGCGACAATGTATTCTCTACAGAGGGAAATACACTATTTTGGAAGGTGTGTAAAATTAAGGTGCAGAATAATGTTTTATTGCATATATGGTGCAAAAAAGTGCAAAGGAAAGAAAGGAATCCCAATTACTTCTTAGGCAAAGCATGGAAGTTAAAATTATTTTGTTGTTTAACGATGCTGTCAATTGCCAGGATCACATCAGTGTCGCCAGTGTGCTGGAATTTTGTCCTGCAGTTCTTTCACATGCCAGTAAATCTACTGAACACACTTAAAAACCATCAGTCTAGGTCAGGTTTGAACCCGCAACCTTAGGATCAGTAGGCCAGAGTCTAACCAACTGAGCCACCCAGACTGACAGCCAAGTGTGGGGGAATCATCCAAAACATATGGAGATCTTTGCAAAATATTGGTTTCTGTCAATAGCCCATTAGCAAAGATCAATACTGATAAATTTCAGCAATTTTTGCAGTAATATATAGGACAGAACATTCCAGATGAATCCACCCATAGCAAAGGTTACTTCCAGGGTTACATTGAAGCAAAACGACATCGACCCAGACTTCTATGGCACAAGCGCAATGACGGACCGGAAGTGGACAGAGACATGCCAAGATCAAAGACATGTGGTAACCAGACTCGCTATCCATGGCTTCCATCACAAGATATGCAGAACGCAAAGATTCCACCAACCGGACACTGACTGCATATGTTCATTGTGCAACCAAAAGTGTGGACGGTATCATATAATAACGTGTGGAAAAAGAACAAAACCCATAAAAGACTATAGTGATTAAACTCATAATGCTCTTTCGAGTGTTCCTTATGTATATAATTGAAGTCATAATAGGAGAAACGTGTGATTTTGTGTGAAGTAGTATATTTGTTGCTATAGACAAGACAAGCAATAAAGAGGGGCATTATATTGCGAATATTGTTATAGATACATAGAAGTTTACACCCCTTCAAAAATATTTCTTCTTACGATCAAAGTAATTGAGAAGGTTAACCATTTATCTACATGCAAACTGTTTGATTAAAGTTTGATTCTTTTGATGCCAGAGCACATAAAGCATGTTTTGCTTTTTGTAACAGATGTAGTCATATATATGGTGAAATCAGGCACAGAAATTAAATTAATTTACAGCAAAATGGTTCATACAAACATATATCACCCATCATATGAAATCAGACAGTGGAAAATCTTCAACAGCTATTTTAATTTAAATTCTGTGCTTATAGAAACTGAAGATAACATTTCTACAAAATATGAGTAATTCATCACTTATAGTTCCCATAATATCAATATAACAAATTATTACAATGTTTTACTTTTGAGTTAAATAACTGACTAAATTCTAATATGTAAGCCCATATTACACATAGGTGTCCCAAAATTAGACCGACAAATTTTGGAAGGTTATAGGTAACATTGTTTTAAACACTTTTTGTTAAGGAAAGTTTTTTGCTGCAGTGCTCCATTTAAGCACTAGACAAGTTAATGTCACAGATTACTGCCTCACACTCAGTTCAAGTATTTACAGCAAAATCAACAATGCAAATTAGTATTGCATTTATCTTAGTAAGGCACGCAATCCTGGAACATACGTGGACGCCTACCACTTTTCATTCAGGAGTTTATGAAGGACCGCTTTTTCCGAGTAAGGGTCGGCTCGGTTTTTTCTAATTCTTTTGTTCAGGAGGAGGGAGTACCTCAGGGTTCGGTGCTAAGTGTCATGCTCTTTGCTATAGCAATTAACTCCATCTGGAAATGTGTTCCACCTGGAGTTTCGTCATGCCTATTCGTAGACGACTTCGCTGTCTATTGCACTTCTTAGCGCACGGCGTTCTTACTACGGCGCCTGCAGCAATGTTTGGACAACCTTAGAGAATGGAGCGTGAAAAACGGCTTCCGCTTCTCAACTGAGAAGTCAATCTATGTCAATTTCTGGCGCCGTAGGAGTCGATTATCACCTTCGCTCCGTTTCGGTCCAGATGTACTTCCCTTCACAGAAGAGACGCGCTTCCTGGGTTTGATCTTGGACAGGAAGCTCAGTTGGTCGTCGCATATTGCACAGCTAAGAGCGAGATCTGACCGTTCCCTAAATATTATGCGAGTACTGAATGGCACATCGTGGGGAGCGGATCGGACAATTTTGTTGCGAATATATCGGGCATTGGTCCAATCCAAACTAGACTATGGGTGTATTGTTTATTCCTCAGCACGACCAACTGTGCTGAAAAGATTAGACGTGGTCCACAATAAGGGCATCCGCATTGCAACAGGAGCTTTCCCAACAAGCCCAGTGGTGAGCCTTTACGCCGAGTCCGCAGAACCTCCTCTGCAATACCGGCGTGAGATTCTCTTGGCAAATTATGGTTGTGCGCTTAGGTGTATGCCTAAGCACCCAACGTTCGCTTCTTTTTTCACCACTACGTTAAGAGAACGATATAGGAATAGCACCCTTAGTCCTAAGCCTACGGGGTTCCGTTTCCAAGACCTTCTAGTGAAGCTAGGAGTGGAACTGCCTATGATGTTCGCCAAGGGCGAGAGGCTTTACCCACCTTGGCTGTCTGGCACGCCCCATGTAGATCTTGGGATGACCGTACACCAGAAGTCCACGATGCCTATTTCAAGTATCCGCACGTGTTTCTTAGAATTTTTGTCAAGCTACACTGATCGTCGATATATTTACACCGATGGGTCAAAGGGCACCAACGGTGTTGGATGTGCTTATGTTTATGGAACCGAACCATATACATTCGGTTTTCCAAGTAGCACCTCCATTTTTACTGCAGAGCTTTATGCAATTTATCGAGCCGTTTTGTATGTTCGCCGTCGTAAAATAGGTGACTGCCTGATTTTGAGCGATTCCCTTAGTGCACTGCAGAGCCTTTGTCAGTTGTACAACCCCCACCCTATTGTACAACGTATCCAGGATGCCCTCCATGTTTTACACGCTTCTGGCGTTGACGTGGTGTGTGCATGGATTCCTGGTCACGGTTTGCCGGGGAATGAAATGGCAGATTTAGCAGCAAAGACGGCAACTACGGAACCCAGTATTACCATCTCACGTGTTACTTCGGAAGACTTTAGGCTTGAAGTGCGGAGAGCGGTGCTGTCGTCCTGGCACGACGAGTGGTCAGCTCTCCGCGGTAATAAGCTTAGAGAAGTAAAAGAACTTCCGATAAACTGGGTAACTTCCTGTCGCACATCTCGTCGCGAGGAGGTTAGTTTGGCTCGATTAAGAATAGGCCACTGCAATTTTTCGCATGGTTACCTATTTAAAAGGGACCCTGCGCCTCTATGTCCGCTGTGTGACAACCTTTTGTCAGTTCGCCACGTGCTGCTAGAGTGTTGCCCTCTAGCGCACCTTCGAGAATCTCTGCAGCTGCCTGCCAGACTTGCAGAGGTCCTAGCGGACGACAAAACAGCGGTTGATAAGTGTTTTTAAGTTTTTAGCGGAGTGCAATATCAATTTGAGGATCTAAAATTTTTAATTATCTGTTTCTGCTTTTGGACATATTTATCACCTTGTTTCATATCTGGCTATTGCCACTGCTTTTTACCTTTGTATATTTTTCTTGTTGCTAGTATTATTTTTTGAGTGAAATTTATATCTGGCTATTGCCATGAATCCTTTAAGGGCGCTGATGACCTCGAAGTTGAGCGCCCTTTTTTAAATATTAAAAAAAAAATTAATCCAAGAAACAAACACAGAATACATAGAGAAAACACTAACATCTCATTGTTTACAATTAATCACAGCTTTACTATTCAAAATTACACAGACAAGCTTTTAAACCAGAGAAATGGCTGGTGTCTTTGCGAGAGTACAACACAATAGGGCACGCCAATGCACTGTTTGTGTTAATTGCAATGGACATGCATTCCAACATTTACTTGGAATAGTAAAGCTCTGATTAGTTGTAAACAATGAGATGTTTGTGTTTTGTTTGTGTGTTCTGTGTTTGTTTCTTGGATTAAGATCGTGTGCCTTACTAAGATAAATGCAATACTAATTTGCATTGTTGATTGTGCCGTAAATACTTAAACTGGATGGGAGGTAGTAAACTATGATATTCACTCGTCTAGCACTTAAATGTTATCTATCAGTTCTCAAAGTTTGTCAGTCTAATTTTGTGACATCCAGTATATGAATCTTTTGACATTCGGCTTTGTGTAGTTGACCAAAAATTAAACAGTACATAATTATCAGGAGCTGATAAGATACCAAATTTAATTGCATTAACTTCCTGCCATTTTATTTTAAAAAATACCTACATATCCACAGCATTTACAAGAGATACCAGTTTTCAGTTTAGTGGTACCACCAAAATAATTCCTAAATTTTGTGATGGTAGGGATTTTTGCCACCTAACATAATATTATCTACGCTCACTTCCCGATCACAGCAGTTTGTCTAGACATGCATGTTGCACAGTTGTACTGATAACCATGTAAAAAGTGCTTAGCTTGCGCTCAGTTGGTGTCATTCAATAACTCCAAGAGAGGTAAGTAATTACACTACTTCAGAGTGAAAAGAAAACCAATAACAAATAAAAGTGACAATCTAGACAAGCGAATGGTACATATAATATTCTTAATTATTTACTCATTTACAGGTTACTAAACAACATGGAGCATAAAAATTTATAGAAGTAGTCACTGTTTTAATCCTCACATACAAAAGGGACCACAAAGGAATTAATAAACCTATGAATATGCTCACATTGCAAACACCTTGAATGTTTTACTGTGCCATCTTTGTTCTATAAGAGGCTCATGTCCTAAAACGAGCTGCTGTTTTCAACTTGAAGCACCCAAAATCCAACCTGGAAAATGTCAGGTCGAAGCAGTGGAACATCAGGAGTTGGACATCCCCTACCTGTAGTTCGGAGTTGCAGATGCGCAGAGATGACTGGGACAGATAGTGCCTTTCAGGCACGAAAGCAAAGCAAAAATGACAGGTGTTGCAGTGATTAAAACACAAGTTCATTTGGCATCATGCACAACAAATAATTGTGTCATTTTTGCACTCTTCTTCACATATTCTCACACTTGTTTGGATACGGAATTTAGCAAGTACATTGAACTTGGAGGGTTGTTCCATTGTATATCTGGTTGCAAACCATGAACATTTAACTGTGTCCTGGAACTATGGTGATGACATCTGGTAACGAATAAATGACTGCATTCTTAAAATATTGTCTTACTGAAAAACCACAAAATGAATATTCTCATTAGATATCAAAATTTTAGTTATTTCCACTGCAGGAAGAAAAACTGATCCAAAGGTTGAAGTTTACCTGTGGTTTAGGGAGGAATCTGCACATGTTCAATGGTGTTTCTGGGGAATGTCTTGAAGACATGTAGTGTTATTGTAACTTGTCCATGAATCCAAAAGTACAGCACAATTCTTTCCAGAGCAGGGGAAAAAGACGTCATTAAACCAGGATCTCAACTCTTTTTTCTCCAGTTCATTGCCTTGACAATTGTATTTTCAACCCTAAACTTCTGCCTTAAAACTTTAGACCCAAAATTGCCAGTATTCTTCTGCAGTACAACAAATAATTTAGGAAAAATAGACCCATACATACTAATATTGGGTATAATAGTGTATCAATAGGTCAGCCACTAATAGATTGTGCAGCAGTTTATGTATGTTTCTCCACAACAAAAGATAATGTCCTTTTTGCTCTCATTTCATGCTCGAAACCGCTTTCATCAACATTACAAACACAGGAAGGGGAATAATTTGACAGTTGCTCTCTTACTGTTTCCAAAAACCTTTCTGCTACTTTGAATTTTCCTTTTTCTTCTTTTATGAATGCTTGTGAAACTATATCATCCTGCTTTTAATTTTATGGGATTTTTTGAAGTGAGAGATCCAAGCAGAGGATGCTCTAAAACTTACTCTTCCAAATAAAGTTTTTTGAAATTTCCAAGGTCCAAAGCTTTAAATCCTTGTCATTACCGTTTTCTTTGTACTTTTGCTTCTACAAAGCATGCAAATAGTTTACTGTACAAATATTTGTTGTGTGCAATAGAAGTTAAGAGTGCAGTTTCCAATTGTTGTTGTTTTCTAGTGCCTTGCATCTGGCAATGAAGCCATTAGCATTCGTGCTTTCCAATACTTTTGAACTGTAGTTTCTTCTGATCTTAATGCTTCACAGGTCTTCAAGTGGTCTTCATTCATTTCTGCTGGATCGTTACACAGGACACATATTGGTGAGGCTGAGATACCTATTCTGTAGAGATGACTTGCTAAGCAGTCGTGATTTGTCAATAGTCGGAAGGCTGCAACCGCTGTTTTCCTTGGTCTCTGGGGGATTATATCTGGATTGGAAAGTAGTGTAATCCATTTTTTATCTTTGGCAATTGTTTCTATTTCTTGTAGATATGAATGACAAAAATTATTTATGATCAAGCGTTTTATTGAGGAATATGAGAAATTGAATTTAGACTTTTGTTTTATTGTTGTGCCTTTCTTTGCAAGTGAGTCTGCAGCTTCGTTCCCCATGACTCCACAGTGTGCTGGAATCCATTGGAGATGAACAGTCTTATTAACTTTTTGAAGTTGTGTTAACATTTTATAGCATTCTCTAATTTTTGTTGACTTCTTTGTAGTATTTGAACATATTCCCTTAATTGCAGCTTTAGAATCCGAAAGAATTACTGCCTTGTTAAATTTATTTAAGGGAAGATTTAATAATTGTCGGAGAGCAATGTGTATAGCCTCTATTTCTCCATCATAATTTGTTGTGTCTCTGCCAACAGAATGATAAAAGGAAAAATGTGAACACGTAACTCCAGCTCCAGTAAGGTTTTCCTTGGAGGATCCATCAGTATATATGTGCAGCCATTCTCCTGTGGGATACCTAGTATTGATTGTTTCCAGAGCTAGAAGTTTTTGTATTTCTTTTGGTGTGTCTGATTTACTTATTTCCTCTATTAATTCCAAACTGAAGGTAGGTTGCAATAATTCCATTGGATTTTCTCTTATAAGTAGATCTTCTCTGGTATTAGGAATGTTCAATTTTGATTTAATCTGTGTTACCTTTTCTAGGAAACTACTATGAGTTTTAAGGATTGAAGGGGGGAGGTTCTCTTCTGTCCATTTAGAGTTTGGCAGTCGTAACATTTTCTCGTGTTGGAGCAATGCTTGTTCTTCTATTTTTGTTGTTATTGATTGGGGTCCGTGTTAAGGCAAGCATGGCATCAATAGGTGTGGATTTAACTGCCCCAGTGATTAGGCGAAGAGCCTGATTTTGTATTTGTTTAAGTTTATTGATGTTAGCATTTGCTACTGTTATTAAAGCTTCAGAACAGTACAAGAGGTTTGGTTTAACATACATTTTGTATGTTGTGTTAAGGACTCTCCTTGAGCAGCCCCATTTAGCACCAGCTAATCTTTTCATGATTTGCAGTTTCTTTTCAACCTTTCCTGAGATGTTTGTTATGTTTTTTCCAACTTAGCTTTCTGTCGAAAGTGATGCCTAAGTATTTGGCATCATCAACTGCTTTGAGTGGTTTACCATTATAATTTATGCTAATATTAACTGGTTTGTATTTTAGTGTAAATAATTCATAATTTGTTTTTTCCACATTGATAGTCATGAGGTTTTTGGAGCTCCATTCATGTACTTTGTTTAGGGCTGTTTCTATTCTGTCTTTAATTAATTCAGGTTTTTTTGGAGAGCCTGAAGTCCAAATGACTACATCATCAGCAAATAAAGCAATTTTGGTTTCTAAAGTTTTTATTATTGATGGAAGGTCATTTATATATATGTTAAAGAGTGTTGTGCTCAGAACAGCACCTTGTGGAAGTCCTCGGTGTGTTTGTTTATATTTGGAAATGTATGTATTATATTTTGTGGCACAAAATCTTTGTGAAATAAACTGAGTTATCCATTTAAGCATGTTACTTTTCACACCTATTGATTGCAACTTCTCAATTAATTTGTTTCTCCAGACTGAGTCATATGCTGATTTAAAATCAATGAATACTGCTAAGGTATCCTCCTTTCTATTGAAAGCTTCTTTGATGTCTTGGCTTAGTAGGAGTACATTTTCACTTGTACTGTGATTCTGTCTGAAGCCGGTCTGTGAACTATTAATTAAGTTGTAATATTCTAGGAACCAGTTAAGTCTAGATGCCACCATTCTTTCCATCACTTTTGCAATAACACTGGTCAAAGATGTTGGTCTGAAACTGTTAATATTGTTTGAAGGTTTGTTTTTCTTTAAAATCGGGATGATAATGGCTTTCTTCCAGTCAGAAGGTACAGTCATTCTCCAACACGTGTTATACAGTTTAAGTAGGATTTCTTTTCCTTTCCTGCCAAGGTGTTTAATAAACTCTGGGTGGATCTTGTCAGGTCCTGGAGATTTTTTATTCTGTAATTGTTCTATTGCTAAATCCAGTTCTGTTTCATTAAAATCCTGAATAAAAATATCATTTTGTATACTTTTTGGCTTATTAGTTTCTCTGATAGTTTTTTGGATAGCCTTATCTTGTTTTTTATACACTTGGGGTATTCTTTGTGGCTGAGCATAAAACTTGTTAAGGGATTCTGCTATTTCCCTATCTGTAGTTAAGCTTTTGTTATGTTTTAATGGTTCAGTTGTATTTTTTGATAATTTTGTTTTATTAAGGAATTTGTATATTTTATTTCCATCTTTCCTATAGTCCATATGTTCTACAAAATTTGTGAAACTGGCCCTCTTTGCTGTAATTAATTCTTTCTTAAAAATGGCTGCTTTTCTTCTCCAGTTTTGTACACCTTCTGAACACTTGGTTCTTTCGGCTTTGACTCTTGCTATATTTCTTTCGTGTTTTAACTTAGATAAAGATGGAGATCAAAAGTAGCTATATTTCTTTAACTTTCCTTTGGGGATATGTGTTTTGGCTGCTGTCAATAATATTTCACAAATTTTTTTATTCATTTCATCTGTTGACTTGAACTTTGATTCTAACAGTATATTACACTTCCCTTCTATCTCATTTTGGAAACTGGACCAATGTGCTTTTTTAAAATTCCAAGAAGTTTTAATTTTTGGTTTGTTACTTTTATTTATTAGACCTCTTATGGAGTTTATGGTGATTCTGTGGCCTGAACCTGGGTCTTCTATTATTTCTCTTTTTGTATTGTCAATTATGTCAGATGACACCATCAGAAGATCAGGATTTGTACCTGAACCATTATAATGAAGGTAAGTGGGTGGATCATTTGGATTAAATATTAATTCCATTGTTGATGAGTTTAATAGGTCTTCTATCACTCTTCCTGCTGAATTTATATCTCTGTAGCCCCACCTAGGGGAGTGTGCATTAAAATCACCTATTAAAATACTTTTGGGTTCTATGGGAATAGAATTTAGATCTAGTGTATTGTTTGGAGGATTGTAGATACTGTAAATTCTATAGTGGTTGTTACTTTTCCATACTTCAATTTTAACTATTTCTGATTTATCTTGTTCTTCCATTGTTTTTTGGATTTGGATAGTAGCTTTCATATTTCTTTTAATTCCTGTAAGAATACCACTTGCTATTTGACGAGCCTTTGGAAGTATATGTGTAGTGTACTGATCCATTTCAAAGTATATTTCCTGTTCTTCTGATATACTGGCTTCTTGTACTGTGAAGACATCTATATCTTGGTCTTTTAATATTTTCATTTGCACTTGTTTTTTAGGCTTGGACATGCCTCCTGCATTCCATTGTAGAATTCTTAAAGTATTGGAATTGTTGTGACGAAATTTGCCTAAAGATGTCCCCACCCGGAGATCGATTGGGGGACAGTTTTAACTCCGGAATGTTTATCTTTAGGACTCATATTCATGTATGTGGCTTTCATGTAACTGTTTTCTTAACAGGCACCAGTTTTACAATGTGGCAGTTACATCACCCGACTTAAACCCCCATTTTGCAAGGGGGACCACACCTATCGTTGGTCAACGGGTCCATCGGACCTAGTCGGGAGGACTAAATAGGTGGTATTTAGATCCACCGACCTTCCCCTCATGTGCCTCTTGAGGGACGCTGTTGTGCTGTGATAGGCCAGCACATATGTAAATGACATTTCCTCCATTTTAGATGAAACAGTTATACGGCTGTGATTCGGTCCCCAGAGCCTCATCTGTTAAAAGCAGGGTGCACCACGGGCAGGATGAGGATGGGAATTGGGTAGGAGAGGCTATAGGAGGCGCATCACTACCCCTTACTACCCCAATTGTTTCTCCCACTTATATTGCCTCACTGATGTCACCAAATGAAACCTGCTGCACACAATGGTCAAGGAACAACATTTCTTCCCACCTTCATTTAACAAGAAAGAAAGTTTCTCTTATACTCAATGTTAATATTCTCTTTCTCTTTTTTCTGAGGACTGCAAACATAACTAGAACTACTGGGCTTTGTTGGAGACCGGTTTGCACTGTTAGTCACTAGATTCCAACACAGGATTCAAACTTGACTCCATTATACCTCCATTATGTGCTTGGAGGATGAATGTCACATGCTGATTGTGAGAATGAAGATGAATTGTCACCACTATCACTATCTTCTTCTTCTTCTTGGACTACATCTATGTCCAGAGTTGTTTACAGAATAGCACCCAAACCTGTAGGATATGTTTCTAACTAATTAATAATATGTTGAACTTGTTACTCTCAAAGAAAAACAACATTCCCGAAAATAAAGCAACACGAACTCTAGCGCATTAACAGGATCTATGTTTGAATCTTTAAAGAAACACAAGGCAACTGAACCGACTGTAATATCACATAATATATCCATGACAAGTTGAGCTCACAAGGAAAGCCTATGCTATTTTCTAACCTGCTATGCATGTTTGGGAGACATACTGCCACCTATCAGGGTTGTCCAATCTCTTCTCTACAATGTCATGTTCTGTTTCCTAAAACAGCAGCTTGGTTTTGGAACACGGATCTCTTGTAGCACAAAGATGACACAGTAAAACTTTTGACATGTTTCCAATATGGCTATTTGGGTCATTCCACGCCAAACCAACCAATCACTCAACCTCACCATCTTGGATTTTAATGAACATTTCAGGAATCATTCTCCCTAAAGTTCTAAGCAAGAAAATACTTCTAAAAAAGATTATTGTTTCCTATTTACGAGAATGAATTATTGATATTTGGGAATATCTATGAATGTTCTGACGTTTTGCCCAAGACAGCGCTGGGCATCTTCAGAGAATGACTCCTCTGCTGGTTAATAACTACAAGCCTGAAAACCTACCATCTATTGAATATTGATAGTGTTTTTTTAATTGAAATATTTATATGACCTTGCTATTATTTAAAGATATAAATCCTGAAAATTTCACAATGGGACCTCAATGGAGTCAGGAGTTAAGGCAAAATAACTGAACATTTTATGTTAAAATGTTAATTCTGCACAAAATTAGGCACAATCCAAGAGAGTTTATTTTGTCTTCTTCATAATTTTGAACTAGTCACTTAATGCTTTTCAGCTCTGGTACAGTTTTAGAAGTATGTGCTTCTACAGACTTGTCTAATGTAGGTTGTAACATGTTTGATGATTCATTGCCACACACACCTTAGTGTTGGTGTTGAGTTAATCTTCACAAATTTGTCATCAGTGATGCTGTGATGATCTGAAGTGCTGTGCATTGTAAAAATGTCCCTTTTGCAATGGTAAAATAAGTTGTGTGTTCCATGTATGTACAATTATACCCATATATGTATGTACTGTTAATTTACAAAATTAAATAGTAGAGAGCATTTTAATATGTAATACGTCCTCTGATTGGTAATCAGAGGATATAGTTGGTGATTTTATTTTTATAATTCTCTCAGTCAAGTCAGTGAGACCCGTAAACCGACGACAGGTGTGGTCCTCCAGACATTCTGGGGGTTGTGAGAGAGCGATGTGACCGCCAGAACATAAAA
>CM060964.1:148457704-148497704 GCA_030765045.1 Tenodera sinensis
ATTTCAATTGGTTTAACCCCCATGTTACGTATTACAAGTTAAAAAACTAAATGAAGTGCAGTTTTACTTCGTTATGATGAAAACTAATAATATTAAACACAAAATAATTCTCGGCTTCTGATCAACAAATCTTTATTTGCAGTCCTTAGCAACAAACAAACAAGCGTCGCTTCTCTTTTGCAAAGGGAATACAATCTAACACACATTTTCCCACCTTGCAATTTTGGAAATTCAAAAAATTGCAACACGAGAGCCTCATTCATAAAATCCTGCAGGGCGCTTCACTAATCTCCCACTACAAGTAAACAATATATCTCTGCACTGTAAGGTCTCATTCAGATCTTCTCCCTGTTCTGAAGAATCAGTCTTCGGGGTAGTCTCCTCAGATAATTGTGTAGAACACTCTAAGGGAACCAAATGTTGAACAGGACGCATTATAATTCCATTCTTTGTTCAAACCCTTACAACACGAGTTCACCCATCCTTTCCAGGCAGGAGTTCCTCAATTACTCTGAGCAGCCACAAGTCTCTTCAGGTTGTCTGCTTCAACTAATACAACATCCCCTTTCTTCACGTGATCATGCTGGTTCCGCTTGAGCAGTAACTGTCCACGGTACTCTCTACGGAATCGCTGATGCAGTGCATTTCTTAACTGCAGACAATATGCTGCCCTTCTTTTAAGTCGGTCTTCGTCTATCTGATCAAGATCTGCTACACCCATTTCTTGAACCTCCTGTAAAAACAGGACGGGCGTGACAGGCCTTAGGTCATGAGGATCTTCAGTTTCTGCAGTCAGAGGGCGGCTGTTAACAAGGGCTTCACATTCACATAGCATAGTCAGTAATTCCTCAATAGTTAGGCACGATTTCCCAAGGATCTTACGCAGGGCATCTTTCACAAGTCCAAACAATCTTTCCCACCACCCACCCTACCAGGATGCTGTGGGTGGATTAAACTTCCATGTGATACGTTGGATGCTGCTATACGCTTCTATTTTATGCTAGTCAAGTTTAATCATTATATTATGGGCACCTCTAAAATTTGTTCTATTATCACAGAAGATTGTTGAAGGCCTTCCTCGGCATGAAACAAATCTTCGTAAACCCTGAAGAAATGAATCTGTGGATAATGACGTAAGCAGTTCCAAATGTATAGCACGGTAAACTACACATGCGAACAGGCAAATCCCTACCTTCTGACCATCCTTCACAAATAATGGGCCAGCTAAGTCAACACCAACAATTTCAAAAACATTTGCATCTCTCACACGATCTTTTGGTGGAGGTGGCGTGGTGACCTTCAGTCGTTCTCTCTTGTACCTCCTACAGATGACACATCTTCATATGGTTGACCTCACAATCCTCCTTCCATTTAGGATCCAAAATTTCTCTCTGAGAATACCCAACAGAGTCTGTGGTCCTGCATGACCATTTCGAACATGAACATCATAAATCAGTCGCTGAACTACAGGACTGTCTGCAGGTAAGACAACAGGTTGTCGGAATTCTGGGATGTCATCTCTCTCAATTATTCTTGTCTTCACTCGCAGAATGCCATGTTCATCCAGGAGTGGCACCACTGATGTAAGTTTCTGATCCTCAATTCCATGGAAATGCTGTCTCTGAATCAACTTAATCACTGTTTTTTCACTCTCATCTCTGAACATGTAAGTTCTCCTCGCTGTGGACTTGTAGACTTACAGTTCGAAATGAATTTTTTAATCCATCCAATGAGTCTTGACTATTTTCTCAAATTGAGAAAAATATTTGTAGTAAAAGCCTGAGTCCTGTGAATTTTCTGATACCAACAGAACTGTAGCGGATTTTCGCCTCTCAAGCAGGATTTCTTCTTCATTTACACTACAGCAGTCTGTAGGCCACTCACTCATGGGACGGTATAGCCAGGATGGCCCCTCCCACCATTTTGATGTCAGGAGTTCTGCTGTTGTACATCCCCGGGTAGGCAGGTCAGCAGGAATCAGCGCACCTGGTATGTGTCTCCAAGATTCCTTTTGTGTCACTTGTCTGATCTCTCCAGCTCTGTTCTCAACAAACACTGACCAAAGAACTTGTTTTATCCATGCCATACTGCTGTCGAATCGGCCCACAAATAAACATCTTCAACATTAATATCATTTCTTATAGATGATAACAAATGTGTATTAGTTGTAGCTGCCATTAATTCAAGACGCGGAATAGTAGGTCAAGGAAGTGGAGCTACCCTCGATTTTGCTTGGAGGAGTTGAACACGAACTCCTCTCTCAGTGCATGCCCGAATATCACTGTTGCGTAGGCATCTCGATTGGCATCACAAAAAGCATGCAGGCTGCAATTCAGATGTCTCTGGAAGCCTCCTAGGAATCTGTAATCTACTGATTTTTGCCAGTGCAGTGAGCCACCTTTTAAACTTAGTTAGGATTTCCTTAGGTATCTCAGCATCCCATGAATATTTATGCGCATGTCTTGGAGCAGTAGCTTAGGCAATAATATAAACGGAACTGCAAATCCAAGTGGATCGTAAACCTTGTGTACAACTGACAGTATCACTCTTTTCGTTATCTTCTCTGGTGACGGTTCCTTTAGGTGATCCCAGTTTAAACTAAGAGTATCGTCTGCACGATTCCATCGTATTCCCAGAACAGACGACATCTTATCATCTCCTTCATACACAATATACGAGCTCTCCCACCCTCTAAACTCAAATTGGTGACGAGCAAGAATATCTTGGGCAACTCTAATAAACAGTTCTAGTTCACCTTCATTCGAAAGTCAGTCTGGGTGGCTCAGTTGGTTAGACGCTGGTCTACTGATCCCAAGGTCGCGGGTTAAACCCGGCCCAGGCCGATGGATTTTAAGTGTGCTTAAAAACGACAGCTCCATGTCAGTAGATTTACTGGCATGTAAAAGAACTCCTGCGGGACGAAATTCCGGCACACCGGCGACGCTGATGTGATCCTGGCAATTGACAGCGTCGTTAAACAACAAAATCATTTTTTCATTCTAAACACTCGTTACACAGCTGTCGACTTAAAAGCTCTCTTTCAGTTGTTCAATAATGCCAGTGGTTAAAATATCTTCCTTTTCCCGTGCATCTTTCCAAGCATTTTTCAAGAGATGTTCAATTACAGCTCCCAGCAGAAAAGGGCTCGATGTCACTCCGAAAACTACTCGTTTGTGTCGGTATGTTCTGATTTTATCTTTTCCCCATAGGAATCTCAGAAAGTCACGATCTTCAGGTGCCACAGAAATGTGAAGAAAGGCTTTACGAATATCAGCAATAACACCAATTTTCTTCTTCCGGAACTTGATGAGGAGAGATGGAATAAGCTGAATCAGATTTGGGCCCTTTTCTAAATATTCATTGAGAGGACTATTGCCCTTTCTTGCCAAGGCATCAAAGACTGGTCGAACAGGTGTGGTTGATGAATTCTTGATAACAGGTCGATGAGGCAAGTAGTGACCACAAATGTCAGTCTCTGTGGCTGGAATTTCTTCTATTATTCCTTCATCTAGCCAACATTTAAAAACTTTATCATATTCTTCTAAGTATCCACTCGCTTCCAGTTTTCTTCTAGTAACTTCCAGTCGTTTTGCTGCTAAGTCGTATGCAGAATCATTCAACCAAGGAAGCTGAACTTCATACCTTCTGTCTTCGTTTATCTTTACCGTTTCGAATAAGTTCCTCCTTGCTTGTTCCTCCAACTGGTGTTTCTTCCTTTCTATTATTGGATCCTGTATTCCTAGCACGCCCAATTCCCATAGGTTGCAGATATTCTCTAAGTTGAATAGAATAGGTGTTGTCTCACTCTGCTTCCTTTGCATGCATACGTTTTGACCGAATACAGTCCACCCTAAAGCAGTCTTTATCGCAGTCAACCCTCCTACTCTTTTGCACTCATTGGAGAGTACCGATCCCAGGAAATCTGCACCAATAAGATTCTTGATATCTTTATCCTCTCCTACATCCAGATGTATAAGTCTTAGCTCCTTCACTTGCTCTGCTGTAAGACGAGGTACATGAGTACAAATAATATGCTGACCAAGGGCAGTTAATTCTAACTGATTAGAATTATCTAGATTCTGAAGAGCAACCTTGAACACTTTGTGTTCTACTGCCAATTCGGTCTGACCTCCAAAAACAGAATGATTCAAAGTGATCTTCTGAGTTGCTTTAAGTCCTATTCTTGCCGCTAAATCTTCTGAGATATATGAATGTTGAGATGCCGAATCCAGAAGAGCACGCACAACTTCCATGTTATATCCAAAAACAATTTTAACTATGATTGTCTGGAGGTACACACAAGACTAATTAATACAAAAATTAATAACTGCCTTCGATTTTAATTCTGCCTATCTTTCTTCCTGTAATTTCTTTTCGGAGATATCACACATGATTGCATAGTGCTGTCGTTTACAGACATTACATAAGAGACGCACGTGACATCTTCTAGCAGTATGCCCAATCTTGAGACATTTAAAACAGGCTCCTTTCTTTGACAACTTTGTTTCCTTTTCTTCAGATGTCATCCTTTTAGCCTGTGGACACCCCGACGACAAATGGTTCTCTTCACCACAGAAAACACACTTAATACTCCTAAAGTTGCCACTAAACCCTGAGCAGTATGAGTTGGACATTTCTTCAAATATTTTACATTCTTCATTGTATCAGTTACACTTGCGTTACCAATCTTCCTCGTAAGTTGCAGGTACTCATCATTTTCCACTTCAGATTTCAACAACTTTAAAATATTTTTCAGCTTCTCCTGTGACCCATATTCTCGCATATTTTCTTCTTTTCTTTGCCAAACACAGATAAGTTCTTCACTTAAACATGACTCCACTAGGGGGAACAATAATTCAGCGTAGTTGTCTGTTGTTAATCCCATTGTTTCTAAGGACCTGACATTAACCTCAATCTTGTCATACAAAACTGAAAGCGGCGGCTTTTCTGTAACTAGGTCAATTATATCCCTCACATAAATTTCCATTAGCAAGTCTCTACGTCCATAGCGCTCTTCTAATAGTTGTACAGCTTTAAAATAATTCTTGGCAGTCAGGGGAAATCCATTTACTAGCTCATAGGCTCTCATGCCTGGGGTCATAGATTCTCTTAAATACAGAATTTTTTCTACGTGCTGTAATTCATTACTTTCATGAATTCTCTTAAATTGTGCCCAGAATGGTAGCCATTGCTTAATATCTCCCGAGAATTTGACAAGTGACAACTTCGGCAATTTCGTGAGCAAACTGCTGGATTGGGACGTATCTGACCTCACAGAAGATCACACTGCACTTCAGCTCTTATAGACTTTTCACATTCACATTTAGCTATTACCCACTTGTCACGGTATGCTTCTATTTCTTCAAACTCCGTAGCTTCACCTTCACTTTCAACTTCGCGGACACTGCAAGCGTTACGGATTCGTTCATCAAGTGCGAATAATCTATCAGCTTTGTCTTCAGGGATCTTAAAACATGTCAAAATATCTTCATGCACTATATTGACTTCCTTGATCTTGCTCTGAAATGTATTATAAGCTCAAGAAAACGAACGGCGTAATTGTGTTCTTTGTCTTTTTAATGTGGTCACCTCTGCCATTTTATTACGCCTGTCTACATTTCGTGTTTTGTTTTCACCAACCAAAATAACTGCACAACCGGTCCTGTCGCGGTCGCCAGATGTTAAGTATTACACGTTAAAAAACTAAATGAAGTGCAGTTTTAGTTCGTTATGATGAAAACTTATAATATTAAACACAAAATAGTTCTCGACTTCTGATCAACAAATCTTTATTTGCAGTCCTTAGCAACAAACAAAAAAACGTCGCTTCTCTTTTGCAAAGAGAGTACAATCTAACACACAACATCCCATTTTCCACTCAAAAGCCGAATAACTGTGCGAACTTCGCACCTGGCGGTAGTCGCTAAGGGGAGCCCCATTACAACTGGCTGCCAAGCCAAGATTAAGAGCCCCAGCGGATGTGTAGTGGTGTCTGTAGAGAGTGGGAAGGGGGGGGGGGGGGGGAGGAGGAGGAAAGAAGCAGTATGACGAACATCCACGCAGTTTCCCTGCGACCCCAGCGCTTTGAAGACCTTAGTTTTGGGATTACCCTTGTGTATATCAAATGATGGCATACAACGTAGTGTAATGTCATAACTCCTGATCCCATTCAGGTCTCGTGAAACTTTCAGGGTTTATAGCTTGAAACAATAGCAAGCTGATATATAAATTTCAATTAAAAAGACACTATCAGTTCTTTTTTATCTTTTTATTTTTTGAGTTATTTAATTTTTAATTTAATTTTTTTTTTTTTTCAAAAATAGTCAAGTAAGATCAAAATAAGAACAAGTTAGAAACTAAAAACTTCACTTATCTTAGTAATGTTGTTATTCTTTTGCTAACCCTGGGGTTTCAAGCTATGTCCAGCTCATTCTCAAAGCCATATAAACAAACTCGTTGCCAAGCTACAATCTTTTATTTATTCTGAAAAACAATTACTCTTATTCAATTTTTATTTACCAATCTCTGAAAACAAAAATTTATAAATACAATCTATAGATGGTAATTCGAAGTTCATGACACGGTTCCTGTTTTTTAAAATAAAAATTTTTTCCCAAACCATTAAATCTATCGGATTACTTAATTGTTTTAGTAATTTAACCTCTGGATTAATTTCATGATTAAATGACCAAAAATGATCTGCCACAGCTGATTTGTCAGTTTGTTTATATTTAATATTTCTAAAATGTTCTTTTATTCTGGTTTCTAGATGACGTTTAGTTTTACCAATATAAACTTTATCACAATCTGAACAGCTAAATTGATAAATGCCAGATTTTTTATAATTTGATATTTTATCTTTTTTTGAAAAATTAAGTAAATTTTGTATATTAAATTTATTTTGAGGGACCAAATTTATTCCATATTCTTTAAAAATCCTTGTAAATTTTTTATTAGCCCATGGATGGTAAGCAAACTTTTTAAAAATACAATTATCTTTTATTTTTTTAAGGGTTGAAACTTCTTTGACAGCTTTTTGATACTTAAATTCCCCTATCCTTTTATGTATAAAATCTGTATTAAAACCATTAATTTATGTATAAAATCTGTATTAAAACCATTAATATAAAAGAAAGGTAGAACTGGAACTTAAAAATTCAATGCCACAACTGGGATTTGAACCACAGACCTTCCGCTTTATACATAAAAGGATAGGGGAATTTAAGTATCAAAAAGCTGTCAAAGAAGTTTCAACCCTTAAAAAAATAAAAAATAATTGTATTTTTAAAAAGTTTACTTACCATCCATGAGCTAATAAAAAATTTACAAGGATTTTTAAAGAATATGGAATAAATTTGGTCCCTCAAAATAAATTTAATATACAAAATTTACTTAATTTTTCAAAAAAAGATAAAATACCAAATTATAAAAAATCTGGCATTTATCAATTTAGCTGTTCAGATTGTGATAAAGTTTATATTGGTAAAACTAAACATCATCTAGAAACCAGAATAAAAGAACATTTTAGAAATATTAAATATAAACAAACTGATAAATCAGCTGTGGCAGATCATTTTTGGTCATTTAATCATGAAATTAATCCAGAGGTTAAATTACTAAAACAATGAAGTAATCTGATAGATTTAATGGTTTGGGAAAAAATTTTTATTTTAAAAAACAGGAACCGTGTCATGAACTTCGAATTACCATCTATAGATTGTATTTATAAATTTTTGTTTTCAGAGATTGGTAAATAAAAATTGAATAAGAATAATTGTTTTTCAGAAAAAATAAAAGATTGTAGCTTGGCAACGAGTTTGTTTATATGGCTTTGAGAATGAGCTGGACATAGCTTGAAACCCCAGGGTTAGCAAAAGAATAACAACATTACTAAGATAAGTGAAGTTTTTAGTTTCTAATTTGTTCTTACTTTAGAATCTTGTTGCTTCACTGTTAATAGCTTCAATTTTTCCTGATTTAAGTAAGATCAAATTGAAACCTATGAAATTATCTTTAAAATGACTTATGAAACATTTCTCTAGGTTTAATAGAACTGTAATTATTAAAGATGTGATAGAAGAGTAAAAAAAAAAGCTTATCATTATTCCCAAATTTCAATAATTACTGCAAAACAGAAAACAATTCTTTTCTGGCTGTATTTCCTTGCTTAGACCTTTAGAGAGAATGATTCCTGAAAGTTTTATCAAAATCCAAGATGGTCAGGTTGAGATTAATTAGTTTTTGGTTGGTTTTGCTTGGAATGACCCTACAGTGATAGGTTCCTTGTGCGAAAAGTTGCTCTATGGATACTTGACTGCTACTCCATTCCAAAAGAATTTAAAATCAAGATAGAATTTCCACAAAATAGAGATTAAAGTTGCAGAAAATTTGGAATTCCGAGGAACCTGAGAATAAAATTACTTAATGTACAATTAATGCAACCTAGCTCCAGTGTGCAAATGTGCAATTCCTACTAGTAGTACCAGGAAAGCACAGGTAGTAATGTTGATATTTCAGAATTAACAAAACAATTTTAGTGTTATTAAATGTAACCCTTTCATTTACTGGAGAATTTACAGTCAGAAAGAGATAGGGTGGAAGCACTAGAAATAACACGCCAAATGGTAGGAAACAGTCAAAATCAGATTGGTGAAAGAATTGCAAATAATAACAGCAGGAACAGGTGCAATATCATTGTAGTGAGTTGGAAAGAATTTACATCACGACACAACCTTAGATAAGGAAGTTTTCTTTGTTTATCCGGTTCAGCACACAGAAGTAATTATGCACTGCCTGCAGTAGGCAGGGTAGACACACACTGGTCAATCCACGTCAAATCGCACACCCGTAAAACACGACTTCTTCGTAGAAGGTTCAAATTTTTGTTTTATGAATAACAGGCATTAAATAAGGAGACCCGTATTTTTTATTTCCGTATTTTTAAATTATTTGCTTAGTTATGGCTATTAGAAATTAAGCAATTTCTGCATGGACCGTAATATAAAATCCCTTGTTACTCTAAGGCCATATAGAGTTGACAGTTGGGGTTTGGCACACTGGAAAGGTTAAGTACAACACCTTTAACAACTTTCGATCAATCATTATTACACAAATTTTGGACTGTTTTTTACTATATTTTGTAAAACCAAAAATTGAATTTAAATCGATGTGTTAAAAACCTTAAAAAAAAAAAAAAAAAAAAATACACATGAATTCCCTGACATTTTATGTATAAAATAAGACATTGAAAACTATGGAGCGAGCATATGTGCATTTGCTACAACTTTTTTTTCTGGAGGCCTGCAAGCGCTCACGAAGGACAGGAAGTAGTGATCCATTTGTACAGCTGAATTCACCGTAGAGGATGCATATGTAAAGCTTGAAAGTGAGTACCGAGCCAGGTGACTGCAAACAGCATGCGAATTGGTGCGTCAGCTTCATATGCTACTCACACAACTTCTTCTTACTAAGGCGGTACGTTCATGCAGAAAAATGTCTCCACAATGCACCTTCTTTCTGATACCCCTGTGGCATCTGATACGCACTTTTGAACTTTTTGAATTTTCTTGAAAAAACCTTCTGATAAGCAGTTCTTTGCGTTTAGCTTCTTTCTTCATGTACGCCAGGCATCGGCAAACATGTACTCAATGAGGCCTCGCAACTATGACGTGTCAAGGGCAGCGCTTACTCTGTCTCCCCCTCCCTCGCAACCTTAACTGGCATTGCATACACACCGATCACGGGCGAACTGTCCTGTCGTATTTACCTGCACTTCTAAACATGTCTGTCAAAGTGTAATTAGATAAACTTCTTTATTTATAACTTTGAAGGATATTAGTTTATTTAACTTCAAGTCTTAGTATTTTCATAGAATTAGAGTGCATCTAATGATTCCTGGTCTATTAAATTTGACATCTAGAATAGCACTTTGATGATTTCTTCTCTCATCATGTAAGGAACGTAAGGTGTTTGTTGTGCTCTAAAATTCAAAAAGGCACTCATCAATGGAACATCAAGCAGCATTACGATACATGTCATAAGATTACCATACAATTATAGACAAGCATGTATTCATAAATTTACACTACGATTTAAAGTAGCATAACACTGACGTACTTTCCTTTATTCATTTTTTTTCCAGGTCTAAATTGGACTAACCAACTGCAACAGTTCAAACAGCAATATTCAGATAATACACCTAATATTAATTCAAATATTATAACTGATAGACAACTTCAAGCCAGCTATGCTGTTGCTTTGGAGATTGCTCAGTCACTGAAGTGTTTTAGTGGCGGAGATTTCATAAAAAATGTAAGAGTAAAGTTGCCAACATAATTTGCCCTGAATAATATATTTTTAGTAATATTGCATTATCACCACGAACCATACTGAGGATACACAAAATAGCAGAAATAGCCGAAAAAAGACTACAAACCGAGGTCCATGAATTTATAGATGTTTCTCTCGCGTTGGATGAAAGCACTGACAACGTTGATACAGCACAATTGGTAATTTTCACTCGTGGAGTTACTAACAACCCCTTGATACAAGAATATATGCTTGAAGTCATTCCCCTTAGGGGACATACAACAGGGACAGAATTATTTCAAGCATTTAAGAAATGTGTAGAAGAAAAGAAACTGAATCAAAAAAAATCTTGTATCGCGATTAACAGATGTTAATTTGCGTGCTATACTGACAGTGGCTAATTGTGATATATCACTAGATTTTCATGGTACATTGCAAATAGAAGTGAACTAAAATATATTGCCCAAATATCTAGGCCTACCTAAAGTATCGTAGACCAAAATAGCTGGATTCAAGTATAAATGCTATTCCTTATTGTACTCTGTAGCGAGCGAGTCCACCACTGACTCTGGATGAAGGTCAATGCCGTCCCCGGTTCTACATTACGTCATGTGCATTGCGGGTTGCATGTTGAGACGTCATACTGATACCTCATTGAGTACATGATGCTTCAACATCAAGTAATAAGTCATCTTCCTTTTATAAAGTAAGTTTGTTGGCATAAATAAATAATAATTACCATGTGAAGGTTATTTAATCCTGGGATATAAAGTACTTGCAATAGTAAGTCACCATTGGGGTAATTGTCTCTGATGTGAGACTGCCTTTGTGGTTTACCAGGAGAAATACGAACTGGCTTGAGAATTTAATGCCATTCTGGCAGTTTGTCACAATAGCTCAGTGGTTAGAGCGTCCGCCTGGCAAGCGGAAGGTCTGTGGTTCAAATCCCAGTTGTGGCATTGAATTTTTAAGTTCCAGTTCTACCTCTTAAACTTTGCCCACACACGGCTTGTGTGTTTAAAAACACCAACAGTAAGTTTGTTGGCATAAATAAATAATAATTACCATGTGAAGGTTATTTAATCCTGGGATGTAAAGTACTTACAATAGTAAGTCACCATTGGGGTAATTGTCTCTGATGTGAGACTGCCTTTGTGGTTTACCAGGAGAAATACGAACTGGCTTGAGAATTTAATGCCATTCTGGCAGTTTGTCACAATAGCTCAGTGGTTAGAGCGTCTGCCCGGCAAGCAGAAGGTCTGTGGTTCAAATCCCAGTTGTGGCATTGAATTTTTAAGTTCCAGCTCTACCTCTTAAATTATGTGAAGTGTTTGTTAGTGCAAATATTCCACTAGGAAAATTAAGTAATTCCAAATTACGAGATTTTCTTGAACGTCACACTGGTCATACAATTCCAGATGAATCAACCTTGCGTGAAAGTTCCTACAAAAATGTTATGAAGACACGTTAAACCGAATATGTGAATGGGAAAAAAAATGTATGTATTAATTGAAGAGACAACTGATTCAGAGGGGCGTTGTGCAGCCAATGTAGTGATAGGTACACTAGAAGCTACTAGTGTCGGACAAATGTTTCTTCTGACCTCAGAAATTATGGAAGCTGTTAACCACAATCAGATATGCAAACTGTTTGACAAATCTATGTGTTTATTGTGGCCTAGTGCAATACAACATGACTGTTCCTAACAGACGCAGTGCCTTACATGGTAAAGGTGGCAAAACCGATCCAATCGTTTTACAGTAAGATGGTGCATGTTACGTGTTTGGTCCATGCTTTTCATCGAATTGCGGAACAGGTCAGATCAACATTTCCAGAAGTAGATACACTAATTTCCACAGTAAAGAAAATATTTTTGAAATCACCAACCCGATCTATGTATTTCAAAGGCAAAGCCCCTAATATAGCTTTACCCCCAGCACCAATTTTAACATGCTGGGGTACATGGTTAACTGCATGTATATACCACTGTGACAATGTTCAAATAGTGAGAAAAGTGGTGAATAGCTTTGATAGGGCAGATTCTAAGGCAATTGAGAGTGCAGAGGAACTGTTTTCTGATACTCAAATCCAAGTTGAATTAGCTTTCATTAAATCAAATTTTGCATTTTTGACGGAATCCATCACTCGCCTTGAAGAAAGTGGCATGACATTGGATAAGTCGATTGAGTTAGTGAGGATTGCGGAAGAGAGGATACAAAATGTAAAAGTTGAAATTGGGGACAAAATTAGACAGAAACTAAGATTTGTGTTGGACAAAAAGGATACCAAGCAGTTTGTCAGATTGCCGATATCTTGTCAGGAGAAAACTTTAGAACTGATACTTTTGAACAGGATTTAAGAGGCAGTGACATACTGTTTTTCAAATATGCACCTATAACAAACATGTGTGGAAGTGGAGAGAAGTTTCTCCAAGTATAAAACAGTTTTAACTGACAACCGCCGTTCCTTTACTTTTGATAACTTGAAGATGAGCATGGTGGTGTACTGCAACGCTAAGTAACGTATGTTTCGGTTAATGGGTACAGTAACTATTTTTCATATTTTATAAAATTGAAGGTGACCTGATGAATTTTGAATTTATTTATTATTTAGTAGCAATTATTGCATTATTTACTAAGAAAGTTAATTTTAAAATGCGGTTATTCAAACCATATATTCATTATTTGTCTATGACAGTTATCAGTTTATTATTATGAAAGAAATTGTTAATTTCTGTTAGGTCATTTTTTTTTACATTTTATGTGCATTTTTATTATATTTTAAGGGTATTTTATAGCTCATTTTTAGGTCAACAACTTCCGGGCCCTATTTACAAAAATCACAAAAAATATACACTTATATGTACCATTCAAACAAATAAGAATTTAGTAATTCATACACATAATATATAAGCGCATATATATAAATCCTACGAAAAATATGCAAATGCATAAACTTCCAGGTCCTACTTGTGAGTAAGTGATGCTGAAGCACAGATTGATGCCACATTGTCAACTCAATGGTGGGAGTAGGCACCAGATATTTCAGGTGGCAACAGAATTACCACTGGAGTCAGTAATGCAGCTAACTGCACTATCAACTGATCATGCCTGCTGCATACACTGCGCTGGCCCTTATTACTGTTCTGAAACGTGCAGATGTAAACTGAAAGGAGTGTTATATAAATAAGTGTTTTTAATGGCCTTCTTATATTGGAGAGAAAGCCACTAAACACACAGGTGGCTTTATTTAAAACCTACACTCCTTTCAGGTTGCCTTATTCATCTGCCAGAATACTGAGTTTATTGTTTTTAATTGTCTGCAGTTGACAATGATTTTATTCATTTGCAATACGGTGGAAAAATAAGATAAGCTGAAGCTTAGTGTTATGTCAAGTTATTCTTTGTAAACAACAGTTTACCATTCATTAATTTAAAAGCTGTTAAACTACGATGACACTAATGCCATTGATTTGCATTCTACAATATACAAATTATAAAAAACATAATATCCTACTATGTACTAAGAATGTCAGTAGAATCTTCGCATAAAGACAACAAACCATGTGATATTGATACTATTGTTGACAGCTCAGAAAACTTCATAACAGCCAACCATAGATAACCTTGGTTTAACCTTTCTGCAGGTGCACCATTGTAAAAAGTACACCAGCAGTATTTATGCTTTATTGATGACTTAACCATGAGCTATTCTGCCATGGGTGTAATGTATTCTACTCTGATGCTTACTCAACAATGTGATGACTTGCTGTTTCTTTCCCTTACTGTCCTAGTTGCTTTATGCATTCTAAATAACAAGGTGTTGAATGTTGTAAAAAGTACAACACGCGTCTGCTCCTGTTCTGCAGTTAGGAATATGCAGAGGTGTTATAACTATTTAAATGCACATTATCATTTAATTTCCAAGTAGCGCACTCTACAGTTTATAAATCTGGAGATGTGTGTGTGCATTTATTATTTATTTTCATTGTTTATTTTCAGGTGAAAGGGTTAATTGGATGAAGGGGATCCAAGCAAGACTACAAAGAAAGCTGAGAGTATAGAGGACACGAATGGACACTACAACACAAGCAGAGAGAGAGGCGCTGAGGAGACCCAGTTCCTTGAGGCAGCCGTGAGCACTGGGGTTCTTCCAGAAGCCATGGAGACCCGGAGAACTGAGGATGTTGGCACAACAGAGGACCCAGAAGAGGCCATGGAAGTCTGCAGCACCAGGACTACTTATAAGTAGTGAGAAGGTAATTATGAAAGAACTTTCTATAGTACAGATTAATTTACAACACTATAAGGCTACTATGGCGGTCTTATGCAGGAAAATAGCAACAGATAATGTTGACATAGCTCTTATTCAAGAACCCTGGGTATGCAGGGGAAAAATAAGAGGAAATGACACAAAAAGGGGCACTCTTATGTACCCCTTCAATATGGGTAATCCCAGGACTTGTATTTATGTAAAGAACTGGGTGAAAGCAATGCCTACATTAAGATTTTGTTCCAGAGACATAACAACAATCAAGATAGTTTTAAGGAGGAGGAGCAGAGCAGGATTTTACTAACTCCCTATGATGAAGGGGATCCACCGCCTACTATGGTGTGGGACCTGATCGAATATGGGCAAAGGTCAAAACGGGAGCTGATCCTTGGATGTGACGTCAATGCACACATTATACGGGGGAACACAGATATCAACAGAAGAGGAGAGCAGTTGTCGGACTACTTGGTAAGTTCAGACTTGCATGTATTAAATAGAGGAAATGAACCAACCTTCATTAACTCTATAAGAGAGGAGGATATAGATATCACTCTGGGCACTACATACATAGCTGACCTGGTAAGAGGCTGGTATGTATCAAGTGAAACACTATCTGATCACTTATCTGATCACAGATATATGTTTCAGACTTAAGTCACAGGACTTTGAGCCTGTTATTTATAGAAATCTAAGAATATTAACTGGGAGTCATACAGAAAAGACCTGTCGATGTATGTTCAGGGGATTTCAAAGAACAAGTTCCATGGCGTATTCAGAGTTGGGTGTTGACCAGATGCAACAGTCCATTCTCCAATCCTACTACAAGAATTGTAGGCCTACGGCTGCAAGTTCACCAAGGAAGGTTCCTTGGTGGTCTAAAGAACTAAGCGAACTTAGACATAAAACCAGATGGTTATATGATAAAGCCAAATGGACAGGTGATTGGACGCTATATAAAGTGACACACCTATGCTACAGTGCCACAGCAAGAAAGGTAAAAGGAGGTTCATGGAGGAAGCACTGTTGGAATGTCAAGGGCATATCCGAGGGTGCCAGACTCATGAAAGTGTTAGCCAAAGAGGCCAAGCATAAACTGGGTACAATAAAGTGTACCAATGGAAGCTACACCATGACGGAAAGGGAAACATTAGGACTGTTGCTTTAAGTTCACTTTCTAGGTTCAATGGAAACTGAAAAACAAGAAAATGACCAGGGACAGTCGAACCTGTAGTGTAAGTTTAAGACAAAACAGGAGAGATTGCCAACTGGCCAGAAATGTCATCAATCAATCTGGAGATGGGCCATCAACACTCTTGAACCATTTAAATCAATTGATACCGGTGTTATTACAACAAGGGATTGACTATAGCATCCCTTGTGTGCTACATATTCAGAGCCAGTTTAGCATTTGAAAATATACCCTCTTCTTGGAGGCAGGTCAGGGTGGTTTTTATACCTAAACCGGGACATTCTAGCTATAGTGATGCTAAGGTTTATTGTCTGGTTACTATTTCATCATTTTTGTTGAAAGCATTGGAGAGGCTAGTAGATAGGCACATAAAGAAGGGAAGGGAATCCATTACATAGGTACCAGTGTGCATATCAACCACGGAAATCTACAGAGACAGCATTGCATTATGTTGTAACAAGCATAGAGAAAGCACTACAACAAATAGAAATTTCATTAGGAGCTTTTCTGGACAGTGAGGGAGCCTTTGGTAGAACCTCAAACAAAACTATCATGATGGCTGTAAGAGGTGGAACACCGGAAACAATATGTTGCTGGATGAGCCCTGTTAGAAACAAGAAATATAGCCTCAACTGTTTTCGGAGACTGTTCATGTGTCAGCAACAAGGGGCTGCCCACAGGGGGGAGTGTTATCACCACTGCTATGGAACCTTGTTGTAGATGACCTGAAAAAGAGCGGCTGTTTCACCATGGGGTACACAGATGATTTAGCCATACTCATTAGCAGGAAGTTTCCAAGAACAGTTTCAGAGTTGCTGCAAGAAGCTCTACGAAAAGTAAACAGCTGGTGCAAGAGATGTGAGCTTGCTATAAATCCCAGCAAAACAACTATTGTACCTTCACACGAATTTGGGATCTCCATACTGTGAAGGAGCCTAGTGTTGGGGGTACAATAGTATAGATCGCCGATGAGATTAGATACCTAAGACTAATTATGGACATCTGCAGGCTGCAGGTTGGTAAATGCATAAATAAATGCTATAGGGCCTTATGGACATGTAGAAGCATGTATGACAAAACGTGGTGACTTCAACACAAGATCATTTATTGGATCTACATAACCATTGTTAGACCCTTTATTTCCTATGCTGCCTGTATATGATGGCCTAGAGTAAAGCTATTGGTCTACGGGACCCAACTTTCTAAACTACAAAGAATGGTCTGCATAGGCATTACAGGGGCTTTTAGGACTACTCCTACAGCCGCTATGGAAGTTTAGTTAGATCTTCCTTCTCTGCATCTGTGGATCAAGGCAGAAGCTAGGATAGAATACTACAGACTCAAATGTAATGGCATGGAGAACTTAGATTCAATAGGTATTGGACACCTAAACTTTCCTAAAGACAGACATCAGGATCAAGTTTTGTCTATGATTCCAGATCGGATGGTGGCAAGGAAAGAAAGGAAACCAGTATTTACTGTAATTTACCCAGACCACACTGAATGGAAGAAAGGGAAAAACATAAGGAGACAATGTGGACCAGTATGGTTCACAGATGGATCCAAAATGGTCTAAGGAACAGGGGCAGGCATTTATGGCTGTGGCAAGAAGTTATTCTACAGCCTGGTCTTTCAAGCATAAGTATTTACTATTATTGGAAGTGCATGGGAAAGTATGAGTAAGAGTTATGAAGGTAAACATATTACTATGCTTTCAGATTAGGGCTCTTGAGGCGGAGGTCAGGTCAAAATTGGTCTGGGAATGCCGAAATACTCTAATAAAACTGGTTAAGACCAACTCAGCATTACTGGTATGGGTGCCAGGGCACAGAGGAATCTATAGCAATGAGCTCACTAAAGCAGGATCATCAGTCCAATTGGGCTAGAACCTAGACTAGGATATGGATCTGTTCAAGGGGTTCTAAGCAAATGGTCTGACAAAAAGCATGAAGGGTACTGGTTGTCAGTTGAAGGGCACAAATATTCAAAGTCAACTATTAAAAAGATTGACAAACGCAGAACCAAGGAACTGCTAACAATGGATAGATTGAAACTTGGTTGGACAATAGGTCTGCTGACAGGACATTGTCTACTAAAGGCGCCCCTACACAAGATTGGAATAAATGTAGATCCTACATGCAGGAGATGTGGCAAGGCAGATGAGACAGCCACACACTTGGTGTGTGAATGTGAAGCACTGGCAATAGAAAGAGTTCATGCAACTGCATGAGCTTGAAGAAGTCTCCATGAAAAGACTTGCTACCTTTATTAGGGTTACAGGTATTCTAGGAGACTGAGAAATGAAGGAGAGCACAATAGATCAATGTGGTCAGGGTGCATATGGCATTAGGTTGACACTCCTTAATAGATTAGATTAGAAACCAGCCAAATATGGGCTAAAAATACATGTTTGTGTTTATGATACTAAAACTTGTTACTGCAGTAACATGACGGTTCATTGCAGTATGCAATCAGAAGGACAATAGTCTCTAATGCTGACAACATAGTGAAGAGACTTGTATAGCCAATAGAAAATTCTTAAGGGAAGTCTAACAACTGACAATTGGTATACAAGCAACTCCCTTTCTGAATATTTGATGCAGAAGAAAATCACCTGTTTTGGAAAAAATGAGGAAGAATGGACATGAAATTCCCCCAGAATTTCTGCCTAATAAGACAAGAGAAATTGGAAAATCACTATTTGGATTTCAGAAGGATAAGACTTCAGTTTCATATATACCTCCTAAAAACATAACTGTCATCCCTCTATGTGCTATGCAAGACACAACTAATGAAAAAACAAACAAACCTGAAATCATTACTGAGTACAAGACGAAAGGTAGAGTTTATACTGTTGATAAAATGTGTCCATCTTTTTCTGTTTCAAGGATTACTAGAATATGGCCACTGGCTCTATTTTCCACACTTTTAAACATTAGTCTAAATTCACAAATATTATTTTCCTTCACGAAACTGAAAGCAACTCCAAGAAGATGTATTAATCTAAAGCAATTAGCAGAAGCCTTATGAAAGGATGGCTTATATCCAGATCACAGTTCAAATCCTTGCCAGCCAATCATACAGTATTTCTTACAGTTTCAAGTTGAACCATCAGCTTCTGCAGTTCAGATCTCTGAACCTTCAGCAAAGAAACAAGGAACATTCAATTATTTTTTTTTATGCCAATCAACTTACTCTTATGTTTTTAAATATACAGGCTGTGTGTGGGCAATGGCCACCTATAACAATTGCCATCTGGAGGTTATTTAAACCTGGGACGTAAAGTACTTACAATTGTAAGTCGTCCTTGGGGTACTTATCACAGATATGATATTCCCTTGTGGTCTAACCAGGAAAATACAAATTGGTTGGGGAATTTAATGTCATGCTGGCAAGTTGGCCATGGTAGCTCAGTGGTTAGAGCAGCCACACATGAAGCAGATGATCCATGGTTCAAATCCCTGCAAGGTTCAAATCCCTGCAATGGCATTGAATTTTTAGTACTGATTCTACCTCCCAAGGAACATGCATTTTATGTGGATGTCAAAGAAATTCATCCACTTCAGTAGAATGAGACAGATGGAAAAAGTTTGCTTGCAAAAATCACACAAGACAGCAAACTGTCTGTGAAAGGTGTGATTAAAGTGAACACTTCTCAAGATAACGTAACAAAGTGGTGCCATCAAGAACAAGAATAACTAAAGTTGTTGGTATACTATCTTAAAAATGCTGTTGGTAAACTGTTCGTTCAATACATTATCAAAATTCCCCATAACAGCCTTGTTATTTCTTTAAAATATCCAGGTTATAAACTTCACAATGCACGCCTGGTGGTTTAACAAAACTAAGCACGCCTGTTGGAGGATTAATTTAGTGAACTGGTAAGAGTATAACAGACTAAGTTTACACATTGACAAAACATGTTTTTAAATGTTAATGCTTATCCAAAAAAATATATTGAACACTATAACCTATTAATTGCTATCTCAATGGTAGTAATCAAAGCAGTACCAAATATCTAGGTGTCATGAGTTGACGTCCATTTCATCATCCTGGAATTAATTATATTTGAGATCGGTGTGACATACTAAGTAGGTTATCTTACCCAATAGGAATTCTAAGCCAAGTAAATAGTAAAGAACTATTAATAATTGATTATTTTGGATGTATGCTAAGGGATCTTCAGGAGAAAGATGGATTTATCTAAATCGGTTCCTTAGTTTAAAAAAATACTGATGTTAAAACAAGCACCTAACACTATTACAAACAAATCTATATTTAATGAATGTTTTAACATAGTGCCTTTGTCATGTGTATATACACTATGAACAGTCTCCTTTGTCTATAATAACAGGCATTGTTTAACACAAAATATCCATTATTTACAACTACAAAAGGTGAATTGTACATTTGCAGTATCACAGGCTTTTGGTTATCCTGTACAATAGCGACCTCATCTGGCTCCTCCTATTATCCTGTATAATCCGGTACTTCATCAGGACCAACTTAGAAGCAGTTTCTTTTAGGTTTTAGGATTTTAATTATTTCTTCATGCATTACTAGTTTAAAGAAGATGCTAATTTCATTTCAGATCTATTTAGAATGGGGGATATTATTAGTGCTAGAATGTGGTAATATTACTCTATCCATAACAGTGTTGAAGTGATTGAGGATGTTAGCGAAATCCACTGAATTCTTTACAACCACATTTGGTAATCATAGAATTGCATGGTCCCTGCTCCCTAGTGTCTGTGTGTGTGTGTGTGCGTGCGTGTGTACCAGCACACCACCCCTTCGCTTAGGTTGCTTTCCCATCTAGTACTTCTAACCACACCACATGACACTATGTCACTCCCCCACCACAGTTTGAACGCGAACCACTTCTGCCACCATGTGAATGCCATCTCTTGGAGCTATAGTCTGTGACAACATTCCAGAGCGAAGACTTTTTTATTAAAAAATTATTTTGTACCTTAACGGTGCTGTCAATTGCCCCGATCACATAGGTGTCGCTGGTGTGCCAGAATTTTGTCCTACAGGAGTTCTTTTACATGCCAGTAAACCTACAGACATGGAGCTATCATTTTTAAGCACACTTACAAACCATCAGCCTGAGCCAGATTTGAACCGGCAATGAACCTTGCGATGCGTAGGCCAGTGTCTAACCAACTGAGCCACCCAGACCAACACAGAGTGAAGATGAACTTCAAACTCTTGAGGTTATAGGCAGGTTCAACGCTACCGAAACGGCAGTTATGTTTCTTTGATGAAATGATGCTCAAATGAGTCCAAGGTTCACAGAGATTAAAGTTGGCCAACATTTTTTCATTTCAAGATAAGGGAAAATCCCCCCCAAAAGCCTTATCTGAATAACTCACTCTAACCAAGATTCAAATGAACATGAGGCAGATCGCTACCTGCACACCACAGGTACAGGTTCTTTTGGTCTTTTCAGTTGAATTATATAACATTATGTAATATTTCTTGTGCTTGTCAATAATAAAACTGCCTTCATTATAACCTGATTGCTACTATTATATCTGCAATGAGTGTGCTTCATGCGAATCATTAGCGTATGGACCCAAATGACTTTGTCGAAGGGCCCTTAGACACCACTCATTCACTAGCATATGTCTACAGTGCACATTCCTCCAGTTCATCTTCTGGTGGGGAGATAGTACTAAACTTGGTATGCTCTTCCTGTTACAGCTGAATCAGACAAACATAGTTGTTGCACATATTTTCCATTACATCAGGTTGCTTTGTCATTTAACATGTAGTGGTTTTACATACAAACTATCTTCTTTGTCCCTATCCTTTAAAATAAATAATTAATAAATCTATGGATACCATGTGAACATGAGAACAGTCAAGTAACAGTACATGTATCACAAATTGATGTGCCTTGTGAATTTCTTCTTTTTAAATAAATATATATTGTTTTCACGAGTAAATTATAACAAAATATAAATAAGAAATCTCTTAGATGGCAGTAAATGCACTGCTGTGAATTTAGTGGTAGGAACACCTAGTCACCCTGGGGGCAGTTTGTTTATTTGTTCGTTTGGTCCAACTATGAACAGTTTCTGGTCCTTTATTTTGGGATTTAGGAATTGAACAGGTTTTATTTCGACTTGGGGAATTTAAAAATTTGTATAGCATAATTGCCTATGCTGATGATGTGTTGCTTCTGGTATTGTATTGTATTGTATTACATCTTGTTCTTTGGATCCTAGAATGAGCCAGGCCCAAGGATATAGAACACGTCATACAACCATGCAATTTCATACAATTTTTTTTCCAACAGCTAAACACAATCATTTTAATAGGGTTAAACTAGTGGTTGAAAGAACTTATAGTATAGTATTCCTTTATGCTGTAAATAGAATGTGCTAGCAAAAACTTTCTCAATTCCTTTTTAAATCTTAAACAGTCTCTTGGGTTACACAGCAATTTCTTTCTGATAAATGTACATGGAGTTACATGGCCTGTGTAAGTCATTTCTGTGTCTAGTGCTGTGGCTATGTACAAGAGAATTGAATTTAAAGGTATTGTAGTTATCAACCACATAACACATAAGTGAAAAAATGTATTGACTTGTGAGTGTTAGAATACCCATCTTCTTAAACAAGGGTCTGCATGAATGACGGGCTCCAGCACAACTTAAAATTCGTAGTGCTCTCTTCTGTAGGATGAAGATCCTCCCACTTTGTGCCGAATTACCCCAGAAAATAATACCGTAGCTCATGATGGAATGGAAGTAAGCAAAGTATAATGCTCTCAGAGCATTTTGATGTAGCAAGTCATACATGGACCTCAAGGCAAAACAAGCTGAGCTGAGTTTAGGATATAAATTGAGTATATGCTTCTTCCAGCTCATTTGTTCATCTATTGCTAGCCCTAGAAACTTTGTACAATCTACTTTGTTTATGGTCAAGCTGTGATAAGTAATATTCAACTCTGGAATAATTTTATTCTTAGTTCTAAATTGAATGTATGATGTTTTGTCATAATTTAGAAGTAATTTGTTGGCTTTGACCAAATGTTCAACTCCCTAAATGCAGTTGCAGTTATGTTTAAGAGTTCTGATGACTTCTGAGATATGAGTACACTAGTGTCATCTGCAAAAAGTATTATTTTGGAATGTTCATTGAGATTAAAAGGTAAATCATTTATGAAAACAAGAAAGAGCAATGGACCCAATATTGAGCCCTGCGGAACTCCGAGTTTAATTATACCTGGATCTGATTCTTTATTGTTGACAATAGTTTTTTGTGTTCTATTTGTTAAATAGGACCTAAACCAGGTAATCGAGATGTTATCCAGGCCATAAAAGTGTAATTTCTCCAGCATCAGCTCATGATTAATACTATCAAAGGCCTTAGCCAGTTCACAGAAAATACCTATGATGAAGTTCTTGTTATTCATTGCATTTAATATTTCATTGGTAAGTCTAAATGTGGCATTGTTGGTGGACAACCCCTTCCTAAAGCCAAACTGATATGATGTTAGAATGCTATTTTGATCAAGATGTTTCATAATACGATTATACATTGCTTTTTCAAAAATCTTTGACAGTGAGGTAAGCACTGAGATTAGTCTGTAATTAGAGGGCAGTTGTCTATCACCCTTTTTAAACAATGGCTTACCTGTTGCTAGCTTTAATTTCTCTGGAAATATTCCTGACAAGAAGGAACTATTACAGATGTGGCTCAGTGGCTTACTTATCTCACTCGAGCAGCATTTTAACAGCCTAGTACTTATTCCACCCCACCCATGTGAGGTTTTATTCTTCAGAGACTTAATAATTTTTTCAATTTCTGAGGGTGTTGTAGGCATTATTCTGAATGTATTTTGAATATTGATATTTATATTCTTTAGTAAATTTAATGCTGCTATATTTTGATCACTTTTAGTGTAGCCCATTTTAGATAAGTTTGCTTCGACAGCATTCAGGAAGTATGTATTGAATGTATTTGCAATTTCGTGTGGATTTGTTAACTCTACATTGTCCATCAATATTGAGGGGATATCATTAGACCTTTTGGCTCTACCTGTTTCAGTTTTAATAAGACTCCATGTAGTTTTGGTTTTGTTTTTTGACTTTTCTATGACTTGTGAGAAATACCGCTTCTTTGCTGCCTTTATAACTCTACCAAGTATTCTACAGTAGTCTTTATAGTACATTCCGAGTTGATTATTACTGATTCGATAATGTAAGTAAAGTTCCCTTTTAGTATTGCATGACTTCCATGCATGTATGGTCCATGTGCATTCAAGAATTGAATTAGAAACCAATTGTGCCATTGTTTTGGATGTGCTATTGGAAGAACTTACCAAAATTAAATTAAATGTCTCTATTGAGAAAACGTGTTATGTTTTATTAAAAGCTAAATTGCTAAGATCTATATTAAAATTGTGAAATAAGACAATTTCACGTAAGCACAGTGCTAGATATCTAGGAGTATTTTTGGAAGAACAATTATTGTTTAAGGTTCATGTTGAAAAGGTTGTAAGGAAGGCCTTCATTGTTTTTAATAAAATTCTTTCTGTAATTAAAGGCCTCAATGACATTCCACATGAAGTTGTCAAATTATTTAATAATTCTGTTTTGGTACCTATTGTTTCCTAAGCTGCTGGTGTTTGGGGGATAAGAATGTTTTTATAACGGCTCAAAGAATGGCTAGAAGTTTACAAAGGAAAATTTTAGTAAGATTGATTGGGGCCTTCCCAGCTGTTTCTACTCATGGTTTACTAGTTATATTAGGACTATTACCCTTAAATTTAGAAATCAGGAAAAGAGGGGTTAGATACTGGTTGCGCAAGGATAATTTTGTTACGGCTTAAAATATTGCGGGTGGGTTAATTTTGGATGAAATTCAATTAAAAGATTTAATTTATAATGAATGGCAAGATAAATGGGAGGGTTTAGAAACTGGGAGAAGGGTGTTTTATATTTTTTTCTTCGATTGAAGAAAGGTTTATGATGACATTTTTTAAAACCTAATAGAGAATTAATCCATTTTTTATCTGGACATGGTCCATATTGTGAATACCTCTTTTGTTTTGGCTTGTCTTACTCTAAATTATGTCATTGTGGTCTAATTGAAACACATGAACATGCTTTATTTGAATGTCCGTAGAGACACCATTTAGTTATGGACTTCCAGTGGCACATTCGGAACAGTTGCCTATTCAATTTAATTAGAAAGAAGAAAAAATGGTGGATTCTAAAGAAGCTTGCAGACTTGATTTCAAATTATAGATATAGGGTGTTTAAGAACCAATCCTTATTGTAAATTAATTATTGTTGTTTTACTATTTTCCTTTGTTATTGTTTATTTATCATCTGTTTGTGTTATCTGTTATTGTGGTTTGTTGATTATTGTATAAAATTTGATATTGTACTTGTTATAAGGATTTTGTTAATTGTTAATGAATTACTGTTAATCATTGTTTATTTTATATTTATGTTTGTTAAAATTATTACCCTGATAGTGCACACTGATTGACTTGCATAACAACTATTCAATTATACACAAATGTGACATTCATTTATGATGCACTGTTTGTGTTCTAATTGCAATTCAAGGACTAATTTTTGCTCAACTGTATTGTTATTTATGTACATGTTGTACCTTATTATGTTTTATTGTTAATTTTACTGTGTATTTATGTACCGAAACTGTATAATTGTAACAGATATGTAATTGAGAATAAGTCTGGCATATAAAACAGGTGCCAGGCTAAATAAACAGACGCTCCCTTGTAACTTGGTTTTGTTTGTCTTTGTAATTAGAACCTTATTAATTGTGTATCGAGGTCAACACTTAACAAAACATTGTGTAACATATCTGGAATATGTACTTCTGACACAGCTATATAACTGCATTCTTTGCATTTTACGATGAATATAAACTAGTACTACTCCCATACTGGCGACAAGCCAATTTACCATATCCTTACAAGCTTTGGGAAATTATTATGCATGGCTAAACTCACCGTAACCTGTGTCTATGGCAGTCCTCGTAGATACATATATGTGAAAAAATCCCATTAAAAATTTAAATAACACATTAAAAACAAATTTTCACAAACATTTCATACACCCATAACACTACCAACAAGTCCACATATCTACAACCAGTGTTACCACATTTATTCTGAATGTACCAACAAATTTCTCCGAGTTAGGTGTGAGCTTAAGAGTTAAGCGTTAAGTGAGTGTTCTGTGGATGCTGGTATTTCTTTCCCGAACAGAAAATAACAGCATCTTTAGCTGGGGAAATTTCTGGCAACTAAATCTGCAAATTAATAGATTTGTCAAAGCATTATTTTTAAGTGACACAAATAAGGTCATAGGCAGTATGAGAACATTAGTGATACAACTAACTTTGTATCCAGTTTTGCATTCCAGTATATGATATTGTTCTACCTAATTATGTTGCAAAGGGACATAACTTACTACGGAAAGCCAGTCGATTTTTCCAAAATTAACACTGCAATCGTTCATGCAGCTATTCAAATTTTCAAACGAGCCCTCCTGCTTCGAAGCAAAGGTTATCTAAAAAATATACAATCCATGGTGGAGGGACAGGTGTCACACATGGCGATGTATCTCGAAGTTTCGGGTGGATTCATGATAGAACTGATGACAGATTTACACACTGCGGTTGGTAATGCTACTAACTGAGCTCAGCCAGGAACCTCTGGAATAACGGACCTGACTCTGCCATCTAAGTTGTACAAAAATGGCGTAGGCTGGTGGGGGTGATTTCTGAGGTGTTTCCACACGTTATCCTTCGTATTATTTTCTATGCCTTTAGGTTATTGTTTCTTATAGCAATTCCTATGTAAGTTTGTCTTCATATTAGCAAAGCGAGTGTTTAAAAACTTTTATTTGGGCAGTATAGGGAACGGGAATAAATCTAATAACGCGTTGACTGTGCCGTGTGTTTAACCACGTGTTCATGATTATTGTGTTTCATCTAAGACTATGGCTACATTAGCCGTATAGTGTGGTTAATTTATATGTTTGCAAGTACAATTTGTGTCACGATTACAGTGGTGAGAGGTTGTTGAAGAAAAACTGTTCCAGTAGTGTACGTTAATGTAGTCATATCTCAACCTAACCTCAAACATCACAATTCCCCGTAACTGTTGCATTCCCGGATGCAAATTAAAAATCAGAGACTTCCAGTTAAAACAAAAGGTAAACTGAAACGTAACGCTTGTAAGTTCAGTATTTAATTACTATAAATTGCACCGTTATGTGTGTTAGTTGCCGGTGTGTATTGAACATGGTGAATAATGTGAATAGTGAAAGACAATAATTTCGAGTGAACTCAATTGGTGACAGCTGCAACACCGTTTGTTTCATGTAAGTAGTATGCTGCTTGTATTTATACATTATCTTTTGTCTTTGTAATTTAAATGTGTAGCTGTAGTTTAGAAGAAATGTGTTTTGTTGCTACATGTAAAACCGTAGACTAGTTGGGAAAGTTGGGAAAATGTTTACAAAATCGGCCGCTCGAGAAAACGAATGAAACATAGTGCAATGGATGCAGTATTTAATGCTGATTACGATTTGTAAGCTTTATTGTGCGTTCAAGCTTCGTTTTTTATTTATGAACAAATTTCGTACGTGCGATTCAGTGGTTTTATTTCGCTTATGCGGCGGATATTTAGCTAATAAATGTGTATAAACGAGTATAATATATGCTAGAATGATTGATTAATGCATTTGCGTTGAAATGATTGCATAAACACTGCCCAAATTGTAAATATTTTGATAACACAGGACCCTGTCACCCCACTCATATACACACACTAACCTAACCTAACATGGGCAAAATTTCGATAACATAGGACCCTGTTACTACACTCATATACATACACTAAACCTAACCTAACACAGGAAAAACGAAAAAGAAGCTTGACTGGCAAATAAAACTTTCAAACCCGTAATCAGCAATAACAATTTCAACGTAAATACATTAATCAATAATTCTAGCATATATTATACTAGTTTATAAACATTTATTTGCTAAATATGCGCCGCATACGCGAAATAAAGCCACTGCATAGCACATACGAAAATGGCCCATAAATAAAAAACGAACCTTAAGCGCATAATAAAATTTTCAAAATCGTAATTACCAATAAAAACTGCATCCATTGCACTATGTTTCATTCGTGTTCTCGAGTGGCCGATTTTGTAAATAACTACCCAGTTGCTTTACAGTGCTGATTTAAGATTACGTATTTCATATGTATTTCATTTACAGTGCTGTTTTACGGTTATTATTTTTAATATTTCATCTTCTTTTGTGGATTCCCCCTGTAAAATAAAGCGTCGTAAAGTGCTGAGTAATATGTTGTTGCAAACTGAGTAATCAAAAGTTTTCAGTAATAGTAAAAACAAATTTCCACCCTAAAGCTTTTGAATTTTATTCAGTAGGTAGCTAATTGTTCTAAATGGCAGCATTTGTACATCAGCCATCCAGTATACTATGTGTTGTGTAGGTATATAACACTATGTGCATTGTACAAGTGTGACAAACAGTGTAAACAATGATTAATAATTCTGAGTCAACTCAATGTCAACATTTCTGTTTTATTTAAGTAACATACTGCTTGCAGTTTTGTCTATCTTCTTTGTAATTTGAGTGAGTAATGCAGTTACATAATGGCATGTAAAACTGTAGATTGCATGAATGATATTTAAGGTTATATATTTCATGCCCATGGGTTATCGTTTAATATTAAATGTCATTCTTTTTTGTTTACTTGAGGTTATGTTTAAGACAGTGTTTTTGTGTTTAACACAGCCCATATTCACAAAATAGGCATGTTATTATACAACATTTTTATTTTACTGCGTTGAAATCGTAGCCTGTAGACGAGTTGTTTATAAGTAGTTCCCACCACATGGGCCGTCATCTTGAATCACAGTGTCAGGTCCGGTATTTAGGAGGTCCTGGCTCAGCTGATCACCGTCTACTCCCGCGCACTTAGAGAATACCAACCTTAAGGGAAGTGCGCGTTCAATGTTAATCGCTGCAGACACAAGCGATTGCAGCATGAATAGTCATCTTATGCGGAATCAAACGATGATTTAACACAAAATTCAATTCTATTTGACAAATTTCAGGTAAGTTTTGATTGTGCTTCCATTATCCCCTTTGCTGTTGTTTGTTTCTTTTTTGTTCTTGTATATAATGAGTTTTATGTGCGCACTCTGTATATTTATTGACAATGTTTTGTACATCACAATTGACATGTTCAACGTTCACCAGCCTCCATGGCTACTTGTGAACTCGCTGAACGCAATCTAATCTAAAAATTGCGCTCCCGAACGTTCACGTTGCCGGTAGCTCCTAAGGTAAGTATAGAGTAACTCCTGTAAGGGGTAGGCCTACAACTGTATTTTTCATACCTGCCAAGCTGTCAGTCACTGCCACAGGTCACAGCTGATCATGACCTACTGTCATATTCCTACTGATGACGCACAAAGCGAAATACGTGATCTTCGATACTTATTATTACAATTTTAAGGTTGCTGCATATTATTAAAGCTCATGTAAAAGTAACTGTTATTTGCTTTAAAACATACAACATCCTTAAAAGCTGTAATCACAGCCATAGAAGCTCATTCATTCCACTTAACATGCCATCAGTGGCAGTATGGTTCAGAGTAGGTATATGATCAGTTGAGACTAACAGCTAGGCAGATATAAAATACACATTCGTTTATTTTTATCATTCCTTTTTATTGATATTGTCCAACATTTTGTACACCAATAACGTTTATATAGGTACCGAATATTAATGGGTTATGCAGTGGTTGCAGGTTCAAGTGATTAGTCCTCTTATTAGCAACAGCAAATGTTTCTATGCCATTATGCATAATTCCATTACATTTAATTTCCAATTCTGAGGTTTGCAGTAATTATTCTTCATGACACCTGTGGGTCAATCCACGTCAAATCGAACACCCCTAAAACACGACTTTTTCGTAGGAGGTTCAAATCTTTTTATGAATAATAGGCATCAAATAAGCAGGCCCGTATTTTTTTATTTCCGTATTTTTAAATTACTTGCTTAGTTATGGATATTAGAAACTAAGCAATTTCGGCGCGCACAGTAATATAAAATCACTTGTTAGTCTAATTTCATATATAGTTGAGAGTTGGGGTTTGGCGCACTGGAAAGGTTAAATACAACACTTTTAACAGCTTTCGATGAATCATTATTACGCATAAATTTTGGACTGTTTTTTGATGGTATATTTTGTAAAACCAAAAATAGAATTTAAATCGATGTGTTAAAAATCTTAAAAAAAAAAAAAAAAAATACACACGTATTCCCTGACATTTTATCTATAAAATAAGATGTTGAAAACTATGGAGCTTGCATTAATGCATTTTGTACAATTTTTTTTCTGGAGGCCTGCAAGCGCTCACGGACCACATGAAGTGATCAGTGTGTACACCTGGATTCGCCTTGAAAGCGAGTAACAAGCCACTGACTGCAGATAGCACGCGAATTGTTGCGTCAGCTATGCTACTCATATAACTTCTTACTAAGGCAGTACAGTCCATGGAGAAAAATATCTCCACAATGTGCCTTCTTTCTGATACTCCTGTGGCATCTGATACGTGCTTTTGAGCTTTTGAACTTTTTTGAAAAAATCTTTTGATGTAAGCAGTTCTTTGCTTTTAGCTTCCTCCTTCATGTACGTCCATACATTTGAAATAATTTCTCTACTCTGACTGTGTAATGTTTTGGTCCCTAATTTAGAACGTACAGGTGGCATAATCGATTTACGCTATGATCAATGTCTCACAAATTCACTATATTCACTCTTTATCGCAAAAATCTTTGTCTTGTACCATTTTCATTATGTGGCTTGCCCTCCAAATGCCTCTCTATAACTAATACGGACTAGATAGTCCCCACTTACCAGTTATGCCAAGAGCTCTCTCCTGAAAATCTACGCCGAGACTGACTGCCGCCAGCTTTCTGGAAAGCGTGTCAGCCGACAGTCACGCTCAGAGCGGGCATCAAACCAAACAAGACTACTCGAGTCAACTCAAATACTCTGCGATTGGCTCAGTATTCAACTGCACGCTGCACTAAAAATCAGCTATGAATTAGCAAGGACAGTCTCAGATCATGCAGACACCACTACCTTCCCCCTCACTCCCCATGTGCATGGATTCATTCGTAGAATTATACAATATAAGCTGATGAAACAGACAAAAGCTTCAGGACTTCTAGTCACAAATTTAACTTCGGTGGGAGAAGGTCGTGTTATTAAAGCTTGTGGAATAAATTTACAACATGAGTGGCAGTGAACATCGCATAAGATATGACAGTAGTTATGGTCTCTCCTTAAGCAATTGGATTAACGATAATTTCGCCTCTAGATGGCGTTAGTGTCGCGTGGCGCTAGTATCGCGTGGCGCCAGTGTCGCTTTTTGATGGCGGGAAATTTGAAAACTTCGAGATGGCGGAAAATTTGAAAATTTGAAATTTTTCCCGCCATAGTCGTACACTTCAAATTTTCAAATTTCCCGCCATATAACGTTTTTCAAATTTCCCGCCATCAAACGGCGTCACTATGAAAAAACTTAAGATGTCGTTAAATTTGAGAATTTGAATTTTTTTCCGTGAACGTTGTTAATTTCAAATTTTCAAACTTCCCGCCATCAACGGCGCGCCACGCACCACTAACGCCATCTAGTGGTAGGATTATCGTTAATCCGATTGCTTGAGGGAGACTATTGATTAGATTATTTATTTCATTGAGAAGATGCATTGAAAAAAAATGTCTAAATTATTGTACGAAAAGGAGTACAAACCTGCTTGTTGGTTATAGAAAGTTGATTGCAAACGAGGTGGGCCGAGAGGGTTGGATGGGAAATGATGAAAGATTATTTTGCCGTTAATGATCAACGCATGACGTTCCTTTGAGGGTAGCAGCAGCACCTCGATGCGTGGATCCGTTTTTTCCAGAAAACTTTAGGCGAACGGAGTAGTAGGAGCAGTTGGTGTAGAGTATCTGCAGTGGAACATTTGCGGCGAAAAAAAATCTGTTGGATTTGAGCGTTGAGTTGTGTGAGATCTTGGTATAGTGCAAGTTGACACTTGGAGCACAAGTGCGAGAGACGAAGCCGGAGTTTGCCGCAGGAGTAGTTGAAAGTCTTGCAGGGTTGTCAGGTCTTCCTCCACGAGAGCTCGGTCTCAACTGAAGGCAAGATGAGACGTCTATGTAGATGAAAGAGGAATCAGGTGGAAGCGCTGAGTTTGCGAACACGCCCACATCCCTTGGTGAGGGGGGAAAGGGGGGATGAGGGAGGGGGGGGAGATTGCGATATACCACATCCGCCGGATGGGGTTTTCTGGCACAGGAAAAAACCGTTGAGATGTTCCCACCAACCGTTGCTTTTTTGAATAAAATAATATGATTGGTGGACCTTGAGCGTCTGGATGTTGAACGAGTACTCTGTCTTGACGGACGCTAAGCATCCAATCGCCGAGAATGTGATCTGTCATCATATATGTCGGTGAATGGTCCAATTGCGCCGATAAACATCTGCCGAGGTACATCCGCTCTAGGTTTTTATCATTTGCTGCATTTGGACTGCCGAGATGTATTGTTGCTCGTAGAAAACGAAAAAAAGGAACGTGATTTGCGGAAGGGAGAAGTGATGTGGTCTTGACGGGTGTTGGGAAGCAAACAAGGGAAGGATCTTGGAGGAATGGGGAAACGTGATATGCGGAAGTGACGTGGCGTGATCTGATTGGATAAAATAAGAGGAGTTGGGATTGGTCGTTAGGATTCCAAAATGACGATGATTGGTGGAAGTAAGGTGCGATGCGATTGGATGAAAAAATGAGGAAGCAACCTTTGCCTTACAAAAAAAGGGAGAGAAAAAGGAATTGCAGGAGTGATACCGTTGCTGATGGTGAAAAAGTATAGCTTAAAAAAACGAAAAAAAAGTCGGTTAACGGACTTAGATTTAAATCTTTCAAGAACGAGATATAAAAATGTTGAAAAAAAATCCCAACATGGAAAATTTTTCCAAATTTAATATTTTCTGAAAAAATGGCTCAGAATTTTGCTTAAAATATTAATTATATTGATACATATAAGTTGAGTCTTGTTTTTTTTTTTACCTCGTTTGCTTGTTTTTTTCTTCGTCTTTTTTCTTTTGAAGATAGGCTCATATTTCTAATGTATTTAACAGACATGCTTTAATGTTAAGCCAACAGTTAAAATCCGATAAAATGCGCAGAGTATGGTTGAACACGTCACACTATTAAATTAAGATGACAAGATAATTCAAGAGCTGATTAGCAAGCTTTTTTAAATGTTTGGCATACCTTTTAAAGAAGGCGTTAATATGAGTATCTTACACAGATAGAAAATGCTGGGGAGATAATATGCAACTTGACTTTATACACATAGCGTCCTTGGTAATTACGTGCTCTGAACTCGATCTACATCATGCTACAAAGGAAGCTACGTGATATGCGGAATGTTTCTCTCTTGGCTTAAGCGGCCAACAGACACACACCACATTCCTAACCTGTTGCAACTCGTCGGAGCTTGCATTCGTGCGTGTGCTAGGTCATCCAGTTACGATAAGGTGTTATATATCCCGACAGTTTACCTCGAAATATGCCATACAAGAAAAAAAGCTTAAACATGTAGTTGATTGAAACATAGAATAGTTTAATGATGTTAAGCAAACCATTACAAGTAGACACACAGTGGCGCAAAATGAACAAATATATGAATATAAAGTAGTTCAGAGCAATAACGAATTGTTTGTTTTTTCTTGTTTGTTTGTCAAATCACACACACGGTCACTGATGTTTTTTTATTGGAGAGGAAAGCGTTACCACATTGTTTTATTATTATTTTAATACTAGCGGGATAAATATGTTATCGATAGCTGGCAAAAGAAACAAGAAGCTTATGAACAATTATTAACAACTATGAAAATAAGGATATTGGGTGCAAAAGCCGTTTGAATGTTACACATCAGAATTTTTTCCAGAAGTATAGTATAAGTTTAGGAGAAATGTTGTTACTTTCACTGCCCTTCCTTCTACAAACTATTTAATACACAAGAGGGAGAACAGAAGACAACGGAGAATTATCACAAAAAGCAAAGAAATATAAGGTATTTGAAATTAAAACCAACAGCAAAGAATATATTGGGAATTGATAATGTTACCACAAGTGTATTTGGTATCATTTGTGGTTTTTTCCAGCTTAGCAAGTTTCTGTGTGCCTCTTACGATTAGAAACGTATACCAAGGAATATACACTTGATTCGAGTTAAGATAACAAGATAATTCAAAATATGGATTATACTAGCTGAAGTATGCATTGTTACCCTTAGTTTGATGGTTTATCCCTAGAACTATGAGACGTTGAACTTCGGTTGTGCATGCACATGGCTTAAACAAATATTTAATTAAAACTCTTATAAAACAGAAAGTAAACAAAATAAACGCACCAGGAAAACTCAATGCAAAAAAACTCTGTTGAACAACCAGGGATGCAATTCTCTTTACACACGCACAGTAGATGGCGAAAAAAAAATGTTTTCTCTTGACACGGAGAAAGATCCCATGACGATCGTGCAAGCAACTGAATAACACTGATAAACGAGACAAGATGCTAGTTTAAAAAACGCTGAGAAATCAACACAAGATTTCGGCTACGAAATATGACCGTTAGCATTTTAAACGATCTAGGAAATGTGCAAGAAAATACCTGAAAAAGCAGTTTTGGGCCGACAGTTGGGGGAAATCGACCGACGTGGCAAGATGCTAGTTTAAAAATCCTGAAGCAATCATTACCAGACTTCCGGTATGCAATATGACCGTTTTCTTGGAAAAAACTGAACTTGCGCACGCGGTAAGCGACATGCCGAGGTAAGGTGGGAGGTGGAGGAGGGGGACCGAAGTCAGGTTGTGGCGTGAGCAGGAATTGTTTAGCTATGTCAGAAAGTCACGTAGCCTGCTTTTCCTAGCAAGATGTCGAACCGATGACTGACCGGAAGTGTCACGTTCGCTTGTGCATAGAGGCCGTATGATATCTCTTCAGCGGTTCTATTTGGATGCGTCTAGGATACCATTACATCACCTGTTTTGTACGTGTGTACATGTGAAGTGAACGGATTGCTTTCAGAGTTCATAAGGCCAGAACATAATTATAGCTCGCTGGACTTGTTAGTGAGACATTTAGCGGACTGAGCAAGGGAAAATTGTGGGTCGCGATAAGCAGTCCTTTTTTTTTTTTTTTTTTTTTTTTTTTTTTTTTTTTTTTTTTTTTAAAGAGTGAGGTGTTTAAGCGGTTTGCCGGAGAGCGAATTGAAAGCGATCTGGGTTGAAATTATACGGCTATTATAACTTTATAACATAAAATCACACCTTATACGCATTTTTTAAAAACATTTTTTTTTTTGCAGAGCGCATCCACGGAGTTTTGGAAAACTGTGTGTGTGCTTAAAAAACAAAAAGAAAAGGTTTTAGATGGTATCGCAACATGGAACCAAAACCGGTGGTAAGGCAAGACCTATCCTCGCAGCCTACGTTCGAAATATTAGGGCATAGGCAGAGATCCATGAAAAGGCTATTTACAGGCTTTACCGAAACAGAAATTTCCCTGAACCCTGCCCCTAGAGATGCAAACCCCGAGCATTGGGTGACGCATTGATTTAACGATATTCTAAATTTTGCCAAGGAGAACCTTCTAGACCACGAACCCGGTTATTTAGGAATATCCATATCCGATCAAAAACAGGCGGACAAAGGGTTTAACATGAGTGTGAGACGAACAGAACAGGTCATTGAGAGCCTCCAAAGGGTCATGCAAAGCAACCAACAGTTCTTGGTAAGCGGCCCTCTGAAAGTTACTTTCGTGTGGACCAAAGAGGTCACGGGGTCGTGTTACCGACCATGCGATGCCTGCAGCATCGTAAAATCGTAGAAATTAAAGACAAAGACAAATTGTGCTTAGCAAGAGCCATTGTTGTTTGCAAAGTCAAAGTGGATTGTGACGTCAATTATACAACGATGAGACGCTCAGAATTTCTGCAAAAACAAAAGGCCGACGCTCTGTGCGAGCACGTGGGAAAAGGTAGCGTGACCTGCACGATAGATGATGTCAGATGCTTTGATATGGAGTTAAAAGGTTACTCTGTGACTGCGTTTGGCGATCATACCGGCAAAAACGTGTTGTACGCGTCCGATAAGCAATGGGATAAACACATTGACGTTATGTTTCACGAGGGACACTTTAACGCGATTGTCGACCTTAACAAGTGTTTCAAATGCAGATACTATTGCCGTCAATGTCACCATCCCTCGGCACACAAAAGAGAATACCATAGGTGCGACGCCAAGTGCTGTAAATGTCACCAGCAATGTGATGCACGATTCGACGCTTACATACACTGTACTGCGTGCAACAGAGACTTTAAGGGGCCTACGTGCTATTCGAATCACGCCAAGAAAGGCGCATCTTATCCCAAACAGCTATCGGTGTGCGACGTGGGGAAGGTGTGTGCGTCTTGCAATAAGCTGGTGAATTTGAGATATAGAAAAATCTCGCACGAGTGCGGGGAAAAATTCTGCTGACATTGCAAGACGCGCGTCGATTCTAATCACTTGTGCTTTATGCAACCGTATGCTTGTAAGAACAAAAGAAAACAATATGTCTTTATGTTCATAGACCTCGAATGTACTCAAAACGTGCCCTATACCGGTAAACAACACGCCTACGAGCATGTGCCTAACTTGTGCGTGTTATATCAAGCCTGTCCGCTTTGCATCGACCCACACCACAAGATGGCGTACTGTACCGAGTGCGGCGCCAGAGAATGGGTATTTACGAACGACCCTGTAAAACAGTTATTCGAGCATATCGCGCAACCGAGGTTGGCAGCCTGTGACGTCATCGTGGTGGCCCATAATCTCAGAGCCTACGACGGCCAATTTTTATTAAACTACATGGTGGGGCATTTAAAATGGGCGCCGGAGCTTATCATGAACGGCGCAAGATATACCGAATGAGATACGGTGACATCACCTTTATCGACTCGCTCAACTTCATACCCATGCCACTAGCTCGCTTTTCGAAGACCTTCGACTTGAAGGAATGCAAAGACTATTTTCCATATTTATTTAAAACCAAGCAAAACGAGCACTACGTCTGTCCCATTCCCGATCAAAAGTATTTCTGCCCCGAAGGCATGTCGGTAGAGACCCGAAGAGCCTTCGAGCAGTGGCACGACGAAAAGGTTGCCTCCGAGTACGTCTTCGACATGAATGCGGAAATGGGGACGTATTGTAAAATGGACGTCTTTCTCCTCAGTCGGGGAGTTTCCAAATTCAGAAGGGAATTCTTAAACGAGAACGGCATAGATCCGTTCAGGGAATGCGTCACCATCGCTCAGGCTTGCATGTGCGTGTACAGGTAGCGCTTCATTCCGCCGAAAAAGATTGCCCTCTTACCCTTGGGCGGGTATCGACTAGCGGACAGCCAGTCTCGCATAGCATGCATATGGCTGACTTGGGTAGAGTCACAAAATAATAGTGTTATTCAGCACGCTATGAGAGGACGCGAAGTCAAAATTGCCGGCCACAAGGTGGACGGGTACAGTGAAGAAGACCGAACCGCGTACTTCTTCCACGGATGCTTCTACCACGGCTGCCGGCGATGCTTTCACAATCGCCACGCCCCCATATACAACATGGCCAACGAAACCATGGCCTCCAGGTTGGAGAGCACAGAGAAGGTCGCGGCCAAAATCCGACGGACCGACTACGCCGTGGCGGAAATGTGGGAGTGCGAGTTCAACGCCATGAAGGCCGATCGCGAGCTCGAGCACCACGCTAGAGACTTCCCGGTACACGAACCCCTGAATCCCAGAGACGCCTTCTACGGAGGCCGCACCAACAGTACCAAGACGTATGCGAGTCCGAGGGGGACAGGAAGATATTCTATTACGACGTAAGCCTGTACCCGTTCGTAAACAAGACCAAAGCCTACCCCGTCGGCCACCCGAAGATCCACGTGGATCGCTTTCCGCGCTTGGAAGAAGTGCGCGGCGGGCTCATCAAGGCCGTGGTTCTACCGCCGCAACACCTGTACCACCCGGTGCTGCCGGCGCGCATCAACGGCAAGCTCTTGTTTCCGCTATGTCGCGCTTGTGCGGAGACGGAGAACCACGACGAGTGCGAACACTGAGAGCACGAGAGGGCCCTGAAGGGCACCTGGGTGATCGACGAAGTCAAGATAGCCCTCGAGGAGGGGTACCGCCTCCTCCAGGTCCACGAGATCTGGGAGTACGACGTGGTGCAGTACGACCCTGTCACCGGAGCCAAGCGATTGTTCGAGGCCTACGTCGATCACTTCCTGAAGATCAAGACGGAAGCCTCCGGATGACTCTCGGGCTGTGACACGCAGGACGCGAGAGAGCGGTACTTGAGGGAGTTCTCGGAGCACGAAGGCGTCGCCCTAGATCCCCACGCGATCACACCCAACCCCGGTCGGCGCGAGCTCGCCAAGCTGATGCTCAACAGCTTCTGGGGCAAATTTGTGCAGAGGGACAACAACCTCCCCACGTGCGAGCTCGTCGACAGGTACGATCGACTCCTGGAGCTGCTCAACGACCCGAGCGTCCAAGTGAGACCTACGTGCCCGTCACCGATGACATCATGTACGTGGTGTGGAGGTACTGCGAGCAGAGTCCCAGGTGAACCCCACCGCCAACGTCGTGATAGCGGCTTACACCACGGCCCACGCCCGCCTGGTACTCTACTCTTACCTGAAGTGACTCGGAGAACGGGTGTGCTACTTCGACACCGACTCCATCGTTGCCGCCACCGCTCCGGGGGAATGGACGCCGTCCGTCGGACGCTTCCTGGGACACATGACGGAAGAGCTAGAGAAGTACGGGCGGGGCTCGTACATCTCCCGGTTTGCGTCGACGTGGCCGAAGAGCTACTGCATGGAGATCCGGTCCCCAGAGACGGGTAAGACCTTCTCGGTGTGCAAGGTCAAGGGCATTACATTGAATTCGGGAAACTTGCAGCAGGTGAACGCCGAGGGGATTCGGAACACGGTGCTCCGGGCCTCCGACAGGACGGTGACGTTGATGGGCACTCAGATATCGAGGAAACCGTCGTGGACGGTGGTGACCGAAACCTGCGCTAAGACTTTCCGCATGCTGGTGGCCAAGCGAGTGCCGGCCGAGGGCTTCGATGCTTCGATTCTTACCCTTTCGGTTACAAAAGGGTACGGGAAAAATAGAGACACCCGGTGCGCCTCGGGGTCAGTTCGAACCAAGACCCTCATGATGCGACAACAACCGACTGACTTGAGAGACGGTTTAATTTTCCCAGCACGATGCTCGTGGCGGGGCCGTCGCGATGCGGAAAATCGACCGTGAAAAACCTCATACGTCACGCCGACCGCATGTTTGACAAGCGCCCGAAGAGGGTGCTGTGGTGCCACCCGCCAGAGTACTCGCTGAGGCTCGAAGACTTGCCTCGGAAGTGTGAGGCCCACCCGGGCATTCCCCAACTGGAGAATGTGGGAGAGAACTATCTGGTCATCTTGGATGACCTGATGGCGGAGGTCGGCGGAAGGAACGTGTCCAATTTTTTTCACCAGAGACTCTCATCACAAGCGCTTCGGAATCGTGTACATTCTGCAAAACGTGTTTCTGCAAGGGCAGAAATATAGGAACATATCTCTGAATGCAAACTACATCGTGGTCTTCAAGAATAACAGAGACAAGATGCAGATAGAAAGACTGTGCCAGCCGATTGAACCCAGGAACTCTAGGTTTCTGCTGGAGGCTTTCGAAAGGGCTTCTCAACACCCACACGGATATCTGGTGCTGGATTGCACGCAATACACGCCCGTCCTATACAGGTATCGAACCGGCGTCCTTCCGGACGAAACGCTCTCTTATTTCATACCCAACCGAGACCGTTGATTCACTTTTTTTTTCTTGTCTATATATAGCGGGTGTTTCTGGACTCCGCATGCATTCGCAACTTGTTTTGACACGTTAAATAAGATGCATTGGAAAACGCGAAATTATTATTATTATTTTGTTGTTTAACGACGCTGTCAATTGCCAGGATCACATCAGCGTCACCGGTGTGCCGGAATTTTGTCCCGCAGGAGTTCTT